>CM040438.1:27047850-27078849 GCA_022702705.1 Papilionanthe hookeriana x Papilionanthe teres
GAAATGGAAGCTGGTTCCATCTCGAAGGTCTAAAGAGAAATGGAAGCCGGTTCCAATCTCGAAGGTCTAAAGAGAAATGGAAGCGGGTTCCGATCTCGAAGGTCTAAAGAGAAATGGAAGCTGGTTCCGATCTCGAAGGTTTAAAGAGAGTGGAAATGGATTCCAATCTCGGAAGTCTAAGAGAAATGGAAGCTGGTTCCAATCTCGAAGGTCTAAAGAGAAATGGAAGCGGTTCCGATCTCGAAGGTTTAAAGAGAAATGAAAGCGGGTTCCAATCTCGAAGGTTTAAAGAGAATTGGAAATGGATTCCGATCTCGGAAGTTTATTGAGAATTGGAAATGGATTCCAATCTCGGAAGTTTATTTGTGTGAAGAGGGATCCGGTCCCATGTCATCGGAACCAAATCGAACAAAGTTCGCGGCTCCGTAGTCGATAGACACTAGTCGATCTCCATACGGGAAGAAAAGGTAGGCCACAAAAGTCGAAATGATTTTGATGTGACGAAAAAGGTTTAGGGTTACGAAATCGAAGTGTGGGTCTCCTGTGAGGAAGAGTTGTCCCGACAGAGAATTTCAAAGCTTCTTGAGATAAATCTCGATTTGGGGTTGATTTGAAAATGCTTGAAAAGATGAATTTAGAGTGGGATCCGATTTGAAATTCATTTTCATTTTGTTTGTCCTTTAACTTTCCAAATGTTCATGTGAATTTTATTTAGCGTTCACGTGGATTTTGAAGTTATTTTTATGTTTGGATTTTTTTTTAAGGAAAAATAATTCTCATTTATTATTTATATTTTTATTTTCTCTTTTTTTATATCTTATTTTATTTTATTATTATTATTATTTTTCTTCGTTCTTTGTTCGAAGTTCGTTTAACTTTAATGGCGTTTCCCAGTCAATTTGCACAAAAGAGGTGAAGGCCAAAATTGTGACATGGTCACTTTCATTCCAATCATGTTGAGGATACATCATACAACTCGATCTGGAATACATCTCATACAATCCATGTAGACTCGAAACGGACTATGTATGATCTTTGTCGATCCATCCAAAAGGTATACGTCAAAAATCCATGTACGAATAGCGAGGTACATGGTCAATAACATCACCTTCCAAGCCATCCTTGGCAAGGATGCCGTATGGATGTACGTTGGAGGTGTGATATTTTCCATGCAACTCACGGCTCGTAAGGTCGGAGGCTCTCTAGCTCCGGGTCGCGGCTGGAAGTGGTAAGGTGCTTTCTGTCGTCCATTCTTCGAAAGTAGCTGAGATCCGCTTCATCGGTACTCACGGTATGCAATGTTTAGCGACGTACGCTCCGTTGCCCTTCGGTATCATGACGGAACCTACGGTAATGGTATCTTTGCGGCCCTCGGAACTCACTCGGGCCTGCTATCCGGAGGTCGGATCCGAACATGATATTACACTCATTCGGAAAAGATGCGCATGCGAAAGGTCTAACAAAGTCGTGATGATCTATGTGCGGGGAATGCGAGTCACCCTTCTTGTAAATGTTAATGATGCAAGCTGTTGGGTATGCAATCTGCTGGCGATACCCTCCATGTTATCATTCTTTTTACCATCCTTTTAATGACTAATGGCATTGGATCCACTGGCCATGACGGAGTATCCACGGTGGGTTTCCCTTCCTGTCTTCGCGAAGTTGTAGCGAGCATCCACATTGTATTGTAATTCTCCCCTTCCACGGCATCCATCTCCGGGGTTCCGAGTAAGTATTTTCTCTTAAGCGACCTGCTCGGCCCATCTTTTCAAATCCGGATGCGATCCACGATTTGTTGTTGCTCGTATTCGAGAACACGTACGTATGTAGCTCGAGGCCTTCTAGTATATTGATCCTCCTGCCTCGATTCTCTCGAAGTATTCAAAAGTTTTCTTCGGACATTACGTATCCTTTCTAACTCGTATTCGGAATAATTTGCAAATGACGAGGCACAGTGACGTACTGTGGGATATATGGCTCAATCCCTTCACGCTCTCCTGCATACCTCGGCTCCTCGGGGGTGATGTCCGTCGGGACATCCTCCGGGGTTGCTTCTGCAACAAGGTCATGCATTACTGGTGACTTTATCTGATGGCGTAGTAGCCCTCTGTCTTCTGTTCTTCTTGAGATTTCTCTGGTTTCTTCTGTCATCCTGGGAGCTGGTCTCCTTTCTTCGGAGTTCTGGCGAGCCGGTATCCTCGAAGTATATGCACCTGGCGGTAGCAAGCTGTCTCGTCGCGCTGGTCCGTCTGCTAATTTAGTTAACATCTTGCGGATACGACGATTTTTATTTCTTCGTTGAGTTCTTGTGAGAGTAGCTCTTCGTACTTCTCGAGTTTACGTGGGCGTGGCGCTGACGAGCCCGCCCTCCGCTGTAGCGACTACGGACTTGATTCTCTTGTCCTCTTCGGTGTTTGTTTTTCTTTTCTTCTTGCTTGGATTGGTGGCTTGGGCCTCCCACTTTCATTCTTGTCGATCTGGGCGGTTCCTCTCGGTCGATCGGGACCCGGTCACTTTCCTCGTATTGCGGAGCCTGCCGGTGCGAAGTCCGAGTCGATCTCTATTATCGCTCCATCTTTCACCCTCTTTTCATCGAGTGCGAGGCTTACGCCATTTCTAAAGTTCGGGACCAACCGCCGTTCGACATTTCCTGCGAAAAGACAAGGAAAAGGATCGGGGGCTGCACTAAGAACAAGAACATTAAGAAAATGTTTATTAAAGGCAGGTTTTTTTTATTATTATTTTTAAATTCAACAGGAATGAAGTAGGAAAAGATCAGGAAAGAGATTTTGATTTGGAAGAGAGAAAAAAAAAAGGAAAACTTTATTATCATTTTTTATTTATTTTAGCACATTTTTTTTATTATTTTGGGTTCGGACCAGATCATAAGTAATTACTTCACCAGTGCTTCTAGGGATGGAAAATTCATTCCTTCGAAACATCGGGTAGCGTAATACTTTTTCAAGTATCGTCCATTGATCGGAAGCATATGTCGTTCTCCTTGGCGAGTTCACTAGGTGGTAGGAGCCTCTCGAGTAGATCGCCTCGACTACAAATGGTCCCTCCCGAGTGGGTTCAAATTTTCCTCCTATCTTGCGGTGTGCGAGAATAGGTCTCTTGAAACGAGAACTAAGTCACCAACTTTGAAGGTTCTTGGGCGGACCAGGTTTATCATGGGCTTGAACCATCTTAGCTTGGTATAGTTCTAAATTCTGCTGTCGGCTGCAAGTCTTTTCCCTTCCGAGGCTTTCCAATTCTTCTAGTCGTAATTTGGCATTCTCTTACGTCGTGATTTTGTTTGCTGCTGCAATCTCGAGTGAAGGAAGCTTGGACCTCTAAGGGTAACACTTGCCTCGGACCCATACACCGGAGCGTAAGGTGTAGCTTGAGTAGGAGTTCGAAGGTTGTCAGGTAGGCCCATAAGGCTCTAGTAACTTCTCGTGCCAATTTCTCTTATTATCGTCCAAGGTTTTCTTTAAAATTTGAACGAGAGTTTTATTAAAAGCCTCGACGAAGGCCGTTTGCTCTTGGGTAGTAAATTGTTGAATACCGCCGGTCGATTCCATGTCTCACGACAAAATTATTGATTTGCGTGCTTCGAATGCGTGACCCATTATACGAGATGATCTGCGCGGCACTCCGAAACGGTAGACAACTTGGTTCTTGAAAAATTGTAGCACGTGATGTGCTTTCACTTCTACTGAGTGGAGCTGCACGCCCACTTGGAAAAGTAATCCGTAGCCGCAGAATGAAGCGATGTCCTTTTGAAGATGGTGGTTCTATTGGACCCACTATATCAGGTGCCCCAACATTCAAATGGCCGCGACGCGATTGTCGGATGTAGCACATTTGGAGGTTGGTGTAGAACCACTCCGTGCACTTGGCCAGTGACGGCTCTTGGCGATTTTCATGCGGTCGGTCATCATCGAGGGCCGGTAGTACCCTAGTCTTTTAATTTTCATTTTCATCTTCGGACTCGACTGGTGAGCGCCACGGAGTCTCGAATGTATCTCTTTAACAATTTCACGGGCCTCGAACCCGCTTAGGCACCTTAGCCACATTTGATCGAAAGACCTTCGAATAATGTATTGTTTATTAATGCGTAGGACGAGTTCTTTTCTTGATGCAGTGGGCTAACGACCTATCATGCAGTAGCTTTCTCTGTTTGCGAGTAGTACGTTAATGGTATGTCGCTGATCTTACGTGTTTCTACGTCACTGCTTGCAATTGATCCTTTTTCCTTTTCGATTTGTGTATTGTGTGCTATGTCGAGTTGTGATAGGACTCGACGCTCAGTGAGCCGACACTTCCATCGATTCATCTTGCAAACAGGCAAATTCTTTTGCGAGACGAGTTAGCGCATCTCTGCTAAAACGTTTTCTTTTAGGAATTTTGTAGATTGTCACATTCGGAATCTGTTCAGCAATGTTGTATGGCATCTTTGGAAGTATTGCTCGAGTCTTGGTTTTAAAATTACTGTATTGTCCGGCGATCCGTTGAATGATTAATCGTTAATCCTCATAGATGTTGATGTCCGTTATCCCCATTTGAATAGTTAATTCTAGTCCTGTTATGAGGGCTTCGTATTACGCTTCGTTATTTGTACACGGCTCTGTCGAGTGGTAGGAGTATCTTAACATCCCCCGCTCAGGTGTTATAAAGATTAGTCAGATCCACCGCTTACCGGAGCACTTATCACTTGCGATTCTTCGTCTTTATGTGCTTGAAGATGCTCCGTCGAAATACAATTCCCAACGTCGATCATCGGGGTCTTCTAGGTTCATTATTTGTTCATCCGGCAAATCGTCATTGAGAGGAGATTCTGCCGTGAAAGGGTGTCTTTGCGAGGAAGTCTGCTAGGACTTGTCCTTTTACGGCTCGAAGAGGCACGAAAGTTATATCAAATTGCGATAATATCATTGACCATCCGGCAAGTCTGCTAGGAAGCGTTGGGCGGGTCATCGAGTATTGCGATGGAATAAATTTCGAAATCGGAGTTGACCTTATGAGAAAGCATGTAATGCACGAGCTTTTGAGCGGCGAAGATCGAGGGCAAACGGTGCTTTTCAATTGCGGGATACCTTATTTTCGTTGGCGATAAACGACGGCTTAGGTAGTAAAGAGCATTTTCTTTACCCTCATCATTGACACAGAGCTAACGGGGCTCCGAGAGAGTCGTCTAAAGCCGCGGTATAAAGTATTAGCGGTCTACACGAGGCCGGAGCTGCTTAAGACGGGAGGTGTCATTAGATATTGTTTAATGTCCTCGAAGGCCCTCCGGCATTTCTCTTCCCAAATAAATTTGGCGTCCTTTTTAACTAGTGCGAGAAAGGTCGACACCTACCGACAAGTTTGAGATAAAGCGTCGAAGATATGCCGGCTTCCCTTGGAAAGATCGTAGTTGTTTTAAGGTTACGGGAGGTGGCATTTCTAAGATAGCTTTAATCTTTTCGGGTCGATTTCGATTCCGCGATGTCGGACAACGAATCCTAAGAATTTCCCGGAGGTGACGCCGAAGGCGCATTTTAAGGGATTCATCTTAAGGTTAAATTGTCATAATCGTTCGAAAACAATTCTAAAATAATACGAGTGGTTTTCCTTTACTTTGCTTTTGATGACCACATCGTCCACGTAGCATTCGACTTGATTGTGGATGAGATCATCAAAAATTCTTGTCATCGCTCTCTCGGTAGGTTGCTCCTGCGTTCTTCGGTCCGAATGGCATCATTGTGTAGCAATATACTCCGATCGGTGTTACGAATCGTTGTAAGTTTTTCATCTTACGGAGCCATTTTTATCCGGTTGTATCACGAAGATCCATCCATGAATGAGAATATTTCATGTGTTGAAGCAATGTCGATCATTAATTCGGGATCGGTAGGGAAATTCATCTTTCGGACATGCCTTGTTTAAATTTCGAAATCCACACAAATTCCGATCGACCATTCTTCTTCATCGGTCGGTACCACATTGGTAACCAAGTCGGGTATTGTTCTTCACGGACAAATTTAGCGTACTGTTAGCTTTTTAACTTCAGTATGACTTGTTGTTCGATTTCTAGACGCATTCTTCAGGGACCTTGTCTGACTGGAACGAAGCGGGGTCCACTCTAGCTTATGGTACTGACCTGCTGGAGCTAAACTCGGCATCTCATCGTAGCTCCAAGCAAAGCAGTCTTTAAATTCCATTAATAACTTAATTATTTCTTCGGAGTCTTCTTTATTGAGTAAGGAGCTAACAAAGGTAGGTCTAGGTTCTTCGCTAGTACCTAAGTTAACTCAGTTAACTCGTCTATTGTAGATTTGATCTCTTCCTCGAACTACGGTGGAGCGTTTCCGATTTGCAAATCTTCGAGTTCTTCGCGGTTTCCATGCGGTTTTCATTAGACTCGCAAGTGACAACCAAGCAAAATTCGGTATCGTCGGCCGATCCTACTTGTGCCGAATCCGAGACCATGTTTTGCAATTGGGTGGACGACGGAGTTATTCCATAATTTTTCGAAATGTTGTGATCGACCTTTTGTCCATTGTCGAGGCAAGAAACCACGCTGAATTAAATTTTGAACACGGGGAGAGTACCATTCGAAAGGCAATTCCATTAATTCCGATGAAGTAGCATCTTCAAGTGTACATTATTTTCGGTTTTGGAGGAAGGAGCACCACGGTAGAATTTGATGGGCTTTGCATCACCGCTATGTACCTCTTTGACCTCCATACCCTCGATCTTATTAGAATGGATCGGGGTCAGGGTCATAGTATGTACATAGTGGTTAATCTTCTCGTACATCGATTTATATTCTTCGTTTCTTTCATCTTCGAGAGGGATTCGAATTGCGGCTTCTTCGAGCTTATCGTCGTCGCTTCTTGTTTGATTTCTTTTTCTTCTTCGAACTATCTTCCCGATCGACATTGATGGCTGGTTTCCTCTGTCCGGTCGTCCTAACGTCTACGCCACGACCTCGTCCCCGGCCTCGTCCTCGGATGCGAGTTGTGGAGAAACCTTCACCATCTCGCCGTAAGGGAGTGGTGAGTGACTGTTGGACTAGAACTTCAGGTTCTTCGTTGTCCCAATTTTCTTTTGCTTCATTTGTTATGGTATCTCTGGAGAAGATTGTTTTCTTCGGAGGTGCATAATAAGCTGCATCTTCATGGATTCCGATTTCATGTACGGAGAACGGTTGTAAGTCACCTTTGATGCACTGTTCCCCTCCATCGTAGTATTTGATGCATTGATGTAGAGATGATGGTACCATCCTGTTTTCATGTATCCATGGTCGGCCCAGTTAGAGCGTTGAATGACGTTTCGAATCGATTATGTAAAATTTCGCGGTTGTCTTTGCTAAGTCACCGGTCTTCATCGACGGTGTTATTGATCCGAGGGCTCTTTCTCCTTTACGGTTGAATCCTCTTAATAACATTTTGTTTGCCTCGAGCTCGCGAGCATCGATTTCCAAGTATGCTAGCGTTCGAAGATTCATTATATTGATTGATGCTCCTGGATCCACCAATACTCTGGAGAGTGTAAACTTCCCAATTGTAACCGAAATGTACAACGGTCGGTTGTGGTCTGTACGTCCCCAGTAGTAGGTCATTGTCCAGTGAAGGTAACACCTCGTTGTTCCTTTAACGAGCGAACCTCATCTAAAGAATCTCCGATCATTTGAGCTAAGCAAATTTACGGATCAAGTAAGGCCTTGATCGAGCTTCTCTCATCTCCTTTGATAAGATGAGAGCGTCGTAGATGCTCGGTTTGGTCGGTAGTTTCTAAGATGGGCTAGCACGTTGTAGTCCACTTTGTTTTCATGTGCCTCGTTTTCTTCTCGAATGGGTATTTCTTCTGCGGGTTGGTTCTTCTCGAACAACCACTCGCTTTCCTTTGTCCTTTGGACCCATTCTCGGAGGTAGAACTCTTCCACTTCTTAAGTTGACTTCGTGATTTCTTCGAATTTAGCATTGAGTTTGCTTGGTGTCTCCTTCGAATTGGAATGACAAGTTCTTCGGGATTGGCTTCGGAGTACGAAGGCTCTAACTCTATTGTATTTGGAGCTCCTCGAAACTCGCAAATAGATTCGTTGCTTGTTGAACTCTCGTAGCCTCCACGGTGGATGTATTCTTTGTCGTTGTGATCGTCGAGATTGTGTATGATTTGAGAATTGTTATTTGTATTGGAATCGACGTCCGGATTAGGTTGATTGTCGCTAGTTACGTAATCGTTAGAAACAGTCAAAACGTAGCCAACGCCATAACCCTCATCATTATAAGATCCCACCGGAGTGGGCAGATAATCATACGAGTCAGAGGTTCGAGGGATTTCTCCCCCGAATCGGAAACAACTATCCTAGGATAAGCAGCCCCTAGTCCTAGCCTTAGGTGCCTCGGTTTTCTCTTCTTCGTCGATTTTCTTCTTTTCTCCAATTGTCTCTTGTTGAGGTGGTTCTTCTATCGCAAGTGATAGCGCACGACTCGACGGTTTTGAACTACGAATTGAGGCTCGCACCGAAGTGGTTTGGATGCGATCTAAAATCTTCTTCGAAGACTTTGTCCAAGCGGTAGTCCATCCGTCATCAGTCGCATAAGGATCTATCGGAACAATGAAATCCGTCGAGATAACATTGACGGAACCTCCTTTCTGGGGTTCCTTCATGTACTCTTTCGGGATCGTTATATTCCCTTTCCAAAGATTGTCGTTGAGCCAACTTTTGAAGGTAATACAATCTTCTATCTTGTGCCGAAGCATCCAGGTGGTAAGGGCAAAAGTTGGGATCACCTTTCTTGTCGACTTCTTCGGTCTTTTAGGCTCTGGCGAGTTGGAAATCTGGAGTCTTTATCGAGTGCACGGAACATTTTCGGCACTCGCCTCATTCTTGAACGGATACTCCTGCTCAGGAACTCCCTAAACGTACGTTGTGGACGAGGCGGTTGTTCATACTGTTGAGACGATTGATAGCTGGGTCGGGGTTGCTGGTAATTCTGTTGAGGTTGTTGTTGCCGTTCTGACGATATTTGTATCGGTTGCTTGCCTTTATCGACTGCCGCGACGACCCCGGACTTCTTTTCAAAAGTTTTCACGGGCTTCGTTTATGCGCTTTATCGGTGAAACTTAATTGCTTCGCCTCCTCTTGCAAGCTTCCGGCCTTGCTTAACAACTTCTCGAAAGTCTTAATAGTAAATCCCTTGAGGAGAAGTGCTTATCGGGCCATGGATGCTTTTTAGTAAAATGCCGATCGCATCTTGTTCTTGTAACTGTGGCTCACACTTCATACTTAAGTTTCTCCATCGAAGTATGTAGTCCACCAAGGTTTCATTCGGCTTCTGCTTCTCTACCACTAAATCACCTATAGTGATGTGGTGCTGAGCTCCGGCAATCGCTTGATGAAGAGGTTCTCTAATTACGAAAATGTCTTCACCGAACCGTTTGGTAATTCCGCATACCAATCAAAGGCGATCCACGACGAGTGCACGACAAATTGTCGGAAGAGTAAAGCATCACTTCCGCCGGCATTGCAACAAGCGGCACGAAAATGTGCAACATGCTTGCCGAGGTTTCGGTTCCATCGAAGGTGTTGAATAGAGGTGGTACAAAGCCTTTCGGATATTGGACAGCGTCGAATTGTTCGGGGTAAGGTCTACCCGTCCGAATGGATGTCCCGCTCTTTGATTGTGCCAAGGCTTCTCGCTCTCTTTGTTCCACTAAGCTCTTGATATCCTTTTCGGAATCATGCTTTGTGTCGCATCCTTCTTTAGTTGATCATCCCGTTGACGGATGTAATCTCCTTTCCTCCGTCTACGATGTGAATGACTTCCGGGGTGTTTCCCTTTGGGGTTGAACCCGACTACGGAGAGTGGCTAGGGCTACTGACCATCTCTTCCATCCTTTTCGCCATTTGGGCGATCGTATCATCTTTCTCTTGAAGCTGCCTTCTCATTACTTCCGGCTCCTCTCTTCTCGCAGGCTGCAGGAGCACCTTGTGAAGCTGACGAAGCTCGTGTTTCTACCATGTTAATTTCTGCATACTCATCATCCATGAACTCTGACGAGTCAACTTCATCTCCGAATTTCTCTTCTCTTTCCCTTGCTAATCGACGAATATCAGTTCTTAACTTTTCCATAGCGTCTTCTAATGGCCTTTTCTGTATATCCTTGCAGGTGTCATGTGATAACTGTCGAGTTTCTTTCTCATGAGTTCCCTTTACTGCGGTAGCACTTTCTTCGGACTCGAGTCTCCCGACGAGACTTTCCTTTTCTAGTCGTTGTTTCGGTCTTAATTGGCGGTAGTGGGACGCCATACCATCGTTCTAGCGACGAAGGCGCTAGGACCGGATGGTCCGTCGGTGAATGCTGGAAGGTGGTATCCTCCACGATGCGTAAACACGAAACAACAACGGGTGGACTAGCCTTCATCTTCTTATTAGGCTCTTCTGCAGCGATAGCAGATTCTACTCGCGGCCTAAGACGTGATTTGGCCGGCGCCAGTCCTATCCTTCTTAAAATTTCCGATACAGGGCATCTTTCTTTCTTTGCTAACTTTTCAATCACAGTCTGTAGTCGGGCAAGTGGTGTAACCCTAGCCCTTTTCTTTCTGTTGTCGCTATAGTATGCGGGCCGAGGTAATGTAGAGGCGATCCTGCGGACATTTTCCTCGTCGAGTTGCGGCGGAAAGGGGATGGAATCTACTTCCTTCCAAAAGGGGTGTATATTCGGACAATGGTATGTATTCGGGTAGTGGTGTGTACTCGGGGATCTCTTCTAAGAAAGCGACTTCGGCGGCTACGGCCTTCACGGCAATCTTCACCGCCTCTGTTTCTCCTCCGAGTCCGTGTTAGGGGTGGAACCCTTGAGCTGGACCCAATTTCAAAAACGAGAAGGTCTTGCACGGAAATCCGTGCCCTCCGCGGTAACATGTTCGTTGCAAATTTGAACTTCTTTCCCCTTCGGTTTGGCGGGAGCCGGGGTCGGTGCGGAGACGACTAGACCAGGTGGGGGTAGAGATAACGGTCCTTCTATGGACAACGGTATTCCTTTCAGCTGGAACCCTTTGCAGAGGAG
This sequence comes from Papilionanthe hookeriana x Papilionanthe teres, assembly GCA_022702705.1. Taxonomy (NCBI): domain Eukaryota; kingdom Viridiplantae; phylum Streptophyta; class Magnoliopsida; order Asparagales; family Orchidaceae; genus Papilionanthe; species Papilionanthe hookeriana x Papilionanthe teres. Next base: position 27,058,897 of record CM040438.1, read on the forward strand.
GAAATTCTTGAGTTGATTTAAGGTTGAATTCAATCATGGGTTTCTCAGTTTCTGGCACTTTGTCGATTAGTGCGAAAAGGGTAACATCAGCGATCTTGACATTTGTGTTCTCGAATCCTTGTCCAAGCCGGATGATCCCATTGTCGGGCGGCTCATCCTTGTAAACGGCGAAGTCGAGTCCGTTGGTGAAGGAGAAAATCGGTTTTGGGGCTTCCATTTCGCAAGGTAGATTCGATTGTCGGTCCCGAGTTATGCTTCTTCTCATCGGGACGAAAAGAAAGGAATCGAAAAGAGTCCAGAACACATTCTTGTTCATGTATATTTGTTAAAAGAGTCATTCATTAGAGGGTTTGTTTATTTAGAACGGAATGTTCAAAGGTGTAGAGAAGGTAATGAATTTGATTCAGAATTAGGAAGGAAAAGAAAGTCTTATGCAAGACTTCTCGACTCGAAGGATCACTCCTAAACTAACACCTATTAGGGGTCCACCCCACCTCGAAATGAGGTAAAAGGATCTCGGAACCTCTCTGTTTAGGGGTGTGCTAAACGGTGGCTCCTAAATCCGAGAGAATGTTGGTTATACTCGTTCAAGGTAGAAATGAACATAATATTCCAACGGAAAGAAGGGTAGTTTGATCCATTAGGGACATGGATACACTACCGATTTTTGAAAGCAGAACTATTTGATTAAAAATGGAGAGAGGAATTTTCCCCAGCGGAGTCGCCAGAAATTGTGCGGCTTATTTTTAGGTTTGTGGTGTTTTATTTGGAAAAGGGGGTCGCCTACAGAAATTGTCGGCGAATTTTAATTTAATTTAAATAAATAATTTGAAAAGTAGTATTTGATTTTGAAAATAATTTTTTAAATTTGAAAATTTTAAGATATGAAATCAAGCTGATCTCACATCCAGAATAGTTTACATGAACGAGCGCCGCACTTGAAGCCGTGTATCTATCCCGAAGAATAGACACACTTTGCTTGATAATGAGGCTCGATTAGATAAACTAGAAAGGTTTGTGACATCCGTTTGGTCTGCGAACCAATTTTATAAGCCGACAAATTCCACTGTTTAATATGAAAACATTAAACGGGGTTTATATTACACAGGTTCTTAAAATTCCTATAAAGGCAAGCCCCTATAGTTAATTACATCTTAAGTGACGGGAATCACCTAAGAAAACTCTCGATAATAATCGGTAGTTCTGCTCTCGAGAATTTCAAAGTTTAGGTTTTCGAAGGATTGAATTTTAGAATTTCGATAGGGAATGGATCAAGTTTGGAACATTTTGTTTTGGGAATTCAAAGGAAGAAAAGTAGGAGAAATCACAGATTCGAAGCGAACTTCGGTAATTTCCCGACTATCCAATTGTTTGGCTTGGATTTAGGAAAACCCTAATGTTTATTTAATGTTTTGATCTTGCCAATTTTAATTAGTTAGGACTTATATCTGTATGATAAAATCATACAAATAGCCTAGAAGATGTGAGGGTTTATGTCGTATCGGACGACTACCTCGGAGTCCTAAGACCGATTAGGGCTTAATTTACATGACATAATCATGCAAATGCCTAACGAAGAGTTGAAGATTTATGTTGCACTAGGCAAACTACCTCGAAGTCCTACGGCTTGGTTATTTAATTCTAAGGAAAGTTTCTGCTGAAGTAGCCTCGGGTTTTGCGATGACGATGGCCGTGCTTGCCCACCGTGCTCCGAGCTCCTTGTCGTTGCGGAGGTTTAGTTTTAGAAGTCATAAATCGGGGAGATGAGAGAAGTGTTTGGTTTTAGAGCAAGTCTTAATTTCCATGTGTCTTTAATATTTTAGTTAAGACAAATCTTAAAGTTGATTATAACAACACCGGTTAAGATCCGCGGTTCCATCCTTCGGCATCGTTATTTTTATCGGATTCACTTAGTCCGGATGAATTTGCTAAACTCAACTAAATGAGTTCCACACTTTCATTTAGGCCAGTGGGAAATCCCGTTAGCAACACGTAGGTTACATCATCCGAGGTATTCCCGATCATCCAACAAGACGTTTTAATTTAGTTGTAGTTGTAGTTTTGTTGTTCTGTTTGTGATTAAATTTTGAGTTGTTTTATATTTTGAAATGTTGTGGCAGTGAATTTTATCTTGTAGTGTCTTTTAATTTAGTTATGGGTTTCGGTTTTGGTTTACGTCCTAAAGGTGTAGGTTTTCATGCAACTGTTGTTTATCATGCAAGAAAGGTAAGTGCGATGCGATTAAATAAATTGCAATAAAGTAAATTGCAATAAAATAAAAGCATACCTGGAGGGTCTTCCCGTCATCCCAAGCTGCACTTAAAATACAATTTAGAGCATTTAAGCATTTATAGCAATTTCCTAGGTAAAGGCTAAGGGAAGGGTTATGGTTTTCTACCAAAATCCTAATCCTATAGCTGAGTCATTTCCTATGACGTCTAGGTTCTTGTATTTTAGTTTGAGGATGATTTTCTTCATCAAAGAACAACTAAGTTCAATTGTTCTTATAAATATCCTATCATATTGAGGAAGTGCTTAAGATGAATCTTAAACATCTTTTCAATATTTCTAGGATTGTTTTAAGTCCAAATGAATTTAATTACACAAATGAATTAATCGTCCGAGAGTTTAAGTTTTGTTGTCTTGCTCAGTGAACTTAGGACATTTGAATATCCTTATGAGTGAAATGACATTTCATTTGATACTCCATTTAGGAGTTATAATAGTAAAAGCTCTAAGGGCGAAATGATATTTAATGATTTGTGATTCAAATTTAAGTTCAAATTGATGATTTAAGTTTGGAATAGTAATCAAGTTATTTTAGATTTATTTTTGAGTTCTTCATGTCTTAGGTGATGTTATTTTTAATTCAATTTAATTTAACTTTAATTTAATTTAATTTGGTTTAGTTTCAATTTTAATTTAATTTGATATATTTAATTTAATTTAATTTTAATTTTAACTTGGTTTTAATTTAATTTAATTTAATTTAATTTAATTTAATATGTTTTAATTTAATTTAATTTAATTTAAATTAATTTAATTTAATATGATTTAATTTAATTTAATTTAATTTAATTTAATTTAATTTAATTTAATTTGATTTAATTTGATTTAATTTAATATGTTTTTATTTAATTTAATTTAATTTAATTTAATTTAATTTAAATTTTAATTTAATTTAAATTTTAATTTAATTTTATTTTTAATTTTAGTTGAATATTTTATTTTTTATGTTTTAAAGATGATTTAATTTTAATTGTTAAAGTATTAATTTAATTGAAATTTTAAAAGGATTTAATTTAAATAATTTAACTTTAATTTAATTTAATGATTAAGTCTTTTAGAATTTTAAATCTTAAATTTGGATTATCATTTTAATTAGGAATTAAATATTATTGAGATGATTAATTTAGGGATTCTTAAATTAAAGAACAAATCTCTTCCTAATAATATCACTATTTTAATAATTCCAATTTTTCATTCTTCCAAATTTAATTAATTACTTAATTAAGGTTTATTTTAATTATTTTTAAATTGCTTAGTAGGTTTTTACCCCTTAATTATTTAAATTTCAATCATCCAAATCAGATTAAGATCAAATATTTTACCTTTTCATTTTATTAAGCCTAAAATTTTAATTAAGGGGTAAAATTTTAATTACCATTTTGCCCTTCAAGCTTAATAATTTCATAACTCATTAAATTGAGCTTAAATGAAATTGAAATTTTTATGTGACTTCACTCATATATCAATGAAGACATTAGAGGAGAAAATGTGATTTTTCTGTATTTAATTTATTTATATAATTATTTTTGGTGGAAAATAAGGATTTCCAAGGAAAATTTAATAATATGACCAAGGGAAAGTTTCTGTCCTTAAGAAAATTATGAGACATTCCTAATGACCAGAGGACCACTTGGACCAATTTTTGTGATTTTTTGAATTATATTTTATTTATTAGAATTATTTTAAGTTCTGGAGTATTAATTAATTTAAAAATAGAATATAAGTTGAAAAATGAATTTTATAATTTTTAAAATTCTCACTGATATCAAGGATTCCAGAGAATCAAATTTTACAATTTTCTGATTTTTCTTTGATTTATTAGACTTATTTTGGTGGAAATGCTAGAAAATATATTTTTTTAATTTTAAAATTACCCTAGGGCTTTAAAATTTAATAACTCATCATAGAGACCTAGGAAAAATATGGGATTTGTTCCTAAGTGATTAGAATTCAAAATGTGACATTTTGATGAATTTTATTATTTTTGTGATTTTTATTATTTTTTAATTATTAAAATATTAAAATAATACTAAAAAAATTAACTTTTTTAGAAAATTGAAATTTTAATTTTCTTAAATTCCCCTGATATCAGAGAGACTCCAAAACCAATTTGGTGAATTTTTGAAAGGTATTTTGAAAATTATGAATTTTTAAAGCTTAAAATGACTAAATGGCTTAATCAACCCATTTAGTAGGGTTAACCCAACCCAATTGACTTCAAACTTTTATGGTGGGTTCCTCTAATCCTAAAGGTCAGTGGAGAATTGATTTCAAGTCAATTTGATCTATGGTTAACTCTAATTAATTAGGGGTCTATTTTGGGTGTTTAAGCCAATTAGGGTTATTTTGAGTGAACTAACTCAAGTCCTATTTTTCCTAGGGTTCTCTGGTCATAAGGAATATCACCAAATTTTCCTAGAATTTATTTCACAACATGCTAATTATTGGAATTAAAATACTCAAAACAGCCACATACATTTGAAAAATCAATAACTTTTCACGAGAGATGGCCTCGACCTTGGAAAATTCAAGGAATGTTCCCGAGTTCAGAGGCTTCAACTCCTATGGTCTCATGCCATGGTGAATTGTATGAATGCATGGAGAATTAAAACAATGCGAGGAGTAAATAATTAATTAAAAATAAAGTACTTGGGCAAAATTAATTAATTTCTTTTCCACATTATTCTCCTACGATTCATCTGAGCGAAGAGTATTTTTATTTTATTTTTGTGATTTTTCTACACAAAGATATGGATTTTTGAAGTTACGGTATTTAAATAAATCGGAAAAATCCCTAATTTTCTATTTAAAACGGCGGCGCCGACTCATCCTAGGCGGCCCCGAACGCACACGCGTCGCCTCCCGATTCGGCGCCGCCTTCCGGCTCGGCGCCACGCGGCCCGTGGTTCATGTATCATCTCCTCGTCCGACGCCATCCGAGGCCGTCCGTCAGCGCGTGTATTAAATGAACGGCATCCGTTCATCGTCCCCAAGCGTCCTCACCCGAGAGCCGTCCACACTAAAACCCCTAAGAACTCACTCATTTCTCAACGGATTTTCGTGTTCTTATGCTCTATGGATTCGTCTTGAAGAGATGAATACATCTATACGGTGATCATGCATTGAAATTAAAGCATTTAAAATGGAGAATCTCCAGAAGCTCAGGATGAAGAGTTAGCTCATACCTTGGCTCAGAGAAGTGTGGCTTCAATCCGAGGGTTGTGTCACCTTCGATTGGATCCGAACAAGCTCCGGATGGAGTCTCACGGCTACAGTGAATTGCACAGGTATGATTTCGACCAAGCCCGATCCACAAAGCTTGGAGAGGCTGGAGCAAGCTGGGCGGCTTGGAGATGGGGCTTTCGGTGGGAAACTTCTCCTCTTGGTCCGGTGAAGGTGTAGGACCAGTCGATTTGAGGATTGGCTCAGCTGTGGCGAAGTGTCCTGGTTTTGGGTGAAAATTCGAGTTGAGAAATTGGATTCGTCGGTGAGGATTAGGGCGAATTGACACTGGGGATCAAGCTTGCTCTAAGTATGGAGTAGGGTTTGGAACAATTTTGGCGAGTTTCAGCAAGGTTTGTGCAACTCTCCTCCATGGCCGTGAGGGGTCGAGTTTAAATAGAGGTGGTGGAGAGCCTCACGGGGATGACTGAGGGTTGGGATCGAGTCGCTCTAAGCATGGGAAGAACAGTATGGTGACCATTGGGCATGGGGCGGCTCGGCGAGGTGGAATTCCAAAGTTTGGCTCCTCCCGAGGTCTCGGCCATGGTGTTTTCCGACGACACAGTGGTGGCCGGCCGGAGCATTGGTCACCATCTTGGTCGGGTGGGTCGGGGTGGGGTTTAGTGTAGGCGATTGGCAAATGCCATGTGTAAAGGCTTTGATCCAAAGTAGAATGGGGCATGGCTAGTTTTGAGTCTAAATGGGTCAATCCACCCATTTGGGCTTGGTGCACCCTTGAGGTGGCTTTGAGTCTGTGGGGGATCGAAAGGGATCAGCTTGGTTTGGAATGGAGAAGTCTCCATCAAATATATTTGGATTAAATTTAAGTTTAGGTGAATCATGATTAAGGCTAATGAGCTTTAGGGATTAAGAAAGCCCTCCCTCTTCTTACTCAATATGGCATGGTGGAGTGTCCAAGGTTCTCATGGCTCACATGTGGCTCATGCATGGCTTCATGGCTCATCTTTGGCTTGGGGAAAGGTTTAGTCAATTTCATGGAAATGGGTTTAAGGAAATTTTGGTATTTTGATGGGAATTTGTATGGGGCTTGATTTGGAATAATCCAATGATGAATTTAGGACTTAGGTATTGAGTTTAATTGAAAGTATGATGAGGGGAAATGTCATATGGACTTTGAGACTAATTTTGGGCCTTTGGATGTGGTAAAAGATGGGCTTTTAAAATGGTTTAAGGAATGGGCCTTTAAGTTTAAAAATGAATTTATGAATGGAGATTTTGTAAAGAGGTTGGGCCAAATAATTGTTGAGTTTGGTTTAGGGATGTGTCATGAGTGGTTTGGAGTCAATTTGGTGTGATTTGGACTTGAATTGGTTTGAATTTGGGTTTATTTGGTAAATGGGCCAATATAGGTCAAATTGGGCTAACTTGGGCCAATGTTGGGCTAGGGTTAAAATTGATGTAAAATAAATGTTGGGAAATGTTTATGGGAGTGTTTCAAAGAGGTTTTGGCTTTGGTTGGGTTTTGATTTTGAGGTTTGGGTTTATTTGGGTTAGGTTTGGGTTTAGGCCAAAATTGGGCTTTTTGATTTTGGGTTGAATTTGAGTGGGGTTTGGGTCAAAATCTTGGGCAAATCATGTTAGTGTTTTGTTTATGGGGATGTTAAGGAAGGTTTAGAAAAGATTTGGGGTTAATTGGAGTTGAATTGGGTGAGTTTGGGCTAAGTTTGGGTCATGGGTCCAAATTGGGCTTTAAGGCCAAAAGTGAAATTGGATCCCAATGCCAATCAAATTGGGCTTGGATTTGGTCTAGATTGGTGTTGGGGATGTTGAATTGAAGTTTAGAATTGAATTGGACCAGAATTTGGGTCAATTGGGTAGGTTTAGTTTGACATTGGGTTTACTTTGGGTTAAAATGGGTCAAATTGGGGGTTTTGATAAAAGTGGGGTAAATTGACAAAATTGGCCCATGGTGTAGTTGGACAAAATGAAATTGGGAATATTTGAGATTTTCTGGAATTTTCTAGGAATTTTCTGGGAATTTTCTGAATTTTTGGATTTTTTGGCTAAGAGGGGTATTTTGGGTATTTGGAGGGTATTGGGGGGTATTTTTGGAATTTTTGGTATTTTTGGCTATGGATGATCAATTTGATTGGTGAGGAAATGTTTAGGAATGGTTTTGGGGAATTTTGGGTGATTTGGAAATTTTGGAGGATTTGGGTAATTTCAAGGGTTTTGGGTAGGCTAGGCGGGTGTAGGGTCCCGGGGGTCAAAAATTGAAAATTTGGAAAATTGAAGATTGGGTGAATGTAAGTGAAATGAAATCATTTTTGTTGAGCCATGAAGCCATATCAAGTCCACATGAGCCATGAAGGGACTCATTTGAGGCATCCACTTATGTTGTTCCTAACCCTCTTAGCGAGGGCTTAGGGGTTAAGGACCATCCATGTGAACCACCTGCATGAGTCGGGAGGTCAAATTGGGTATGGGTGTGTTTTAGGAGGTGTGTGAAAGTGTAGTGTATAGGTGTAGTGTGTGTGTAAGTCGGCCCCTTCACGGACCGAGCCACCGAGGCGATCCTAAGGCCAAAGAGTCCTATAGGAACTCATCTTTTTAAACTTCCACATTTGATCTCAACCCTCTAGGTGATTAGGGGTCTACAATCAAGTTTGTGGAGTTTGCAGGGAGTTAAGAAGTGGTTCGAATTTCTAAGTGGTGGGTCACAATTCTAATCCTCTAGGATAGTCAAAGGAAAAGCTAAGGCTAGATCCTAAGTACTAAAGAGAAGAAGAGAAGACCTCATCAAAAATGAGGTCAACAAATGGACCCCCAATAGGTGTGGTGTGCTAACCGAAGCACACCGCACGTATTGGCGTTGACCTAAAAGATCAACAAAACCAACACGGATGTCCAGTGACAAACTTAGGACGAAGTAGAAGAGTTTCCGTGGGGAGTGTCGAGTATATCTGCGAGGCCTGGAGATTCACGAACTCTCGGCCAGGGAAAGGAAAAGGAGGTGAATCCCAAATCACATGATGCGGGGAATTCAATTTAGATTTTCGTCTTGTTTTAGTTTAAGTTTTGGTGTGTAAGTTTAGATTTTGAGTTTTAATTTAGATTGAAGTTTAGTTTAAAATCAACTTGAGGAAATTTGAATTTGAAATTTGGATTTGAAATGAGAATTGAAACCTAAGTTCCAATCTCGGGATTGTGGAGAAAACTGGAATCGGGGTACCAGCCGCAGAATGAGAATCGGAGTTTAAGTGTTGATTGAAGGGGATGAGAATCAGAATTTAGGTATTGATCTCGAAAGTTTAAAGAGAACTGGAATCGGGTTCTAGTCTCGAAGGTTTAAAGAGAAATGGAAATTGGTTCCAATCTCAAAGGTCTAAAGAGAAATGGAAACTGGTTCCAATCTCAAAGGTTTAAAGAGAAATGGAAACTAGTTCCAATCTCAAAGGTTTAATGAGAATTGGAAACTAGTTCCAATCTCAAAGGTTTAATGAGAATTGGAAACGGTTTCGATCTCGAAGGTCTAAAGAGAAATGGAAGCCGGTTCCAATCTCGAAGGTCTAAAGAGAATTGGAAACTAGTTCCAATCTCGAAGGTTTAATGAGAATGGAAGCCGGTTCAATCTCGAAGGTCTAAAGAGAAATGGAAGCTGGTTCCGATCTCGAAGGTCTAAAGAGAAATGGAAGCGGGTTCCAATCTCGAAGGTCTACAGAGAAATGGAAGCTGGTTCCAATCTCGAAGGTTTAAAGAGAAATGGAAGCCGGTTCCAATCTCGAAGGTTTAAAGAGAAATGGAAGCTGGTTCCAATCTCGAAGGTCTAAGAGAAATGGAAGCTGGTTCCGATCTCGAAGGTCTAAAGAAATGGAAGCGGGTTCCGATCTCGAAGGTCTAAGAGAAATGGAAGCCGGTTCCATCTCGAAGGTCTAAAGAGAAATGGAAGCCGGTTCCATCTCGAAGGTCTAAAGAAATGGAAGCTGGTTCCAATCTCGAAGGTCTAAAGAGAAATGGAAGCTGGTTCCAATCTCGAAGGTCTAAAGAGAATTGGAAATGGATTCCAATCTCGGAAGTCTAAGAGAAATGGAAGCTGGTTCCGATCTCGAAGGTCTAAAGAGAAATGGAAGCTGGTTCCGATCTCGAAGGTCTAAAGAAAAATGGAAACTGGTTCCAATCTCGAAGGTTTAAAGAGAAATGGAAACTGGTTCCAATCTCAAAGGTTTAAAGAGAATTGGAAATGGATTCCAATCTCGGAAGTTTATTGAGAATTGGAAATGGATTCCAATCTCGGAAGTTTATTGAGAATTGGAAATGGATTCCAATCTCGGAAGTTTATTTGTGTGAAGAGGGATCCAGTCCCATGTCATCAGAACCAAATCGAACAAAGTTCGCGGCTCCGTGTCAATAGACCTAATCAATCTCCATACAGGAAGAAAAGGTAGGCCACAAAAGTCGAAATGATTTTGATGTGACGAAAAAGGTTTAGGGTTCTGAAATCGAAGTGTGGGTCTCCTGTGAGGAAGAGTTGTCCCGACGAGAGAATTTCAAAGCTTCTTGAGATAAATCTCGATTTGGGGTTGATTTGAAAATGCTTGAAAAGATGAATTTAGAGTGGGATCCGATTTGAAATTCATTTTCATTTTGTTTGTCCTTTAACTTTCCAAATGTTCATGTGAATTTTATTTAGCGTTCACGTGGATTTTGAAGTTATTTTTATGTTTGGATTTTTTTTAAGGAAAAATAATTCTCATTTATTATTTATATTTTTATTTTCTCTTTTTTTTATATCTTATTTTATTTTATTATTATTATTATTTTTCTTCTGTTCTTTGTTCGAAGTTCGTTTAACTTTAATGGCGTTTCCCAGTCAATTTGCAAAAAAGAGGTGAAGGCCGAAATTGTGACATGGTCACTTTCATTCCAATCATGTTGAGGATACATCATACAACTCGATGCGGAATACATCTCATACAATCCATGTAGACTCAAAACGGACTATGTATGATCTTTGTCGATCCATCCAAAAAGGTATACGTCGAAAATCCATGTACGAATAGCGAGGTACATGATCGATAACATCACCTTCCAAGCCATCCTTGGCAAGGATGCCGTATGGATGTACGTTGGAGGTGTGATTTTTTCCATGCAACTCGCGGCTCGTAAGGTCGGAGGCTCTCTAGCTCCGGGTACGCAGTGGAAGTGGTAAGGTGCTTTCATCGTCGTCCATTCTTCGAAAGTAAGCGAGATCCGCTTCACTGGTACTCACGGTATGCAATGTTTAGCGACGTCCGCTCCGTTGCCCTTCGGTATCATGACGGAACCTACCGGTAATGGTATCTTTCGCGGCCCTCGGAACTCACACGGGCCTGCTATCCGGAGGTCGGATCCGAACATGATATTACACTCATTCGGAAAAGATGCTGTGCGAAAGGTCTAACAAAGTCGTGATGATCTATGTGCGGGGGAATGCGGTCACCCTTCTTGTAAATGTTAATGATGCAAGCGTGTTGGGTATGCGATACGGCGCGTACCCTCCATGTTATCATTCTTTTTACCATCCTTTTAATGACTAATGGCATTGGATCCACACGGCCATGACGGAGTATCCACGGTAGGTTTCCTTCTCGTCTTCTGCGAAGTTGTAGCGACATCCACATTGTATTGTAATTCTCCCCTTCCCCGGCATCCATCTCCGGGGTTCGAGTAAGTATTTTCTCTTAAGCGACACTGCTCGGCCCATCTTTTTCAAATCCGGATGCGGTCCACGATTTGTTGTTGCTCGTATTCGAGAACACGTACGTATGTAGCTCGAGGCCTTCTAGTATATTGATCCTCCTGCCTACGATTCTCTCGAAGTATTCAAAAGTTTTCTTGGACATTACGTATCCTTTCTAACTCGTATTACGGAATAATTTGCAAATGACGAGGCACGGTGACGTCTTGTGGGATATATGGCTCGATCCCTTCACGCTCTCCCGCATACCTCGGCTCCTCGGGGGTGATGTCCGTCGGGACATCCTCGGGGTTACTTCTGCAACAAGGTCATGCATTATTGGTGACTTTATCCGATGGCGTAGTAGCCCTCTGTCTTCGTTCTTCTTGAGATTTCTCCGGTTTCTTCGTCATCACAGGAGCTGGTCTCCTTTCTTCGGGTTCTGGCGAACCGGTATCCTCGAAGTATATGCACTTGCGTGATAGCTTGTCTCGTCCGTGCTGGTCCATTGCTAATTTAGTTAACATCTTGCGGATACGACGATTTTTATTTCTTCGTTGAGTTCTTTGTGAGAGTAGCTCTTCGTACTTCCTAAGTTTACGTGGGCGTGGCGGCGACAAGCTCGCCCTCGCTTGTAGCGACTACGGACTTGATTCTCTTGTCCTCTTCGAGTGTTTGTTTTTCTTTTCTTCTTCATTGGATTGGTGGCTTGGGCCTCCCACTTTCATTCTTGTCGGCGGGCGGTTCCTCTCGGTCGATCGGGACCCGGTCACTTTCCTCGTATTGCGGGCAGCTGTCGGTGCGAAGTCGGAGTCGATCTCTATTATCGCTCCATCTTTCACCCTCTTTTCGTCGAGTGCGAGGCTTACGCCATTTCTAAAGTTCGGGACCAACCGCCGTTCGACATTTCCTGCGAAAAGACAAGGAAAAGGATCGAGGGCTGCCTTAAGAACAAGAACATTAAGAAAATGTTTATTAAAGACAGTTTTTTTTATTATTATTATTTTTAAATTCAACAGGAATGAAGTAGGAAAAGATCAGGAAAGAGATTTTGATTTGGAAGAGAGAAAAAAAAAAAAAGGAAAACTTTATTATCATTTTTTATTTATTTTAGCACATTTTTTTTATTATTTTGGGTTCGGACCCAGTCATAAGTAATTACTTCACCCGTGCTTCTAGGGATGGAAAATTCATTCCTTCGAAACATCAGGTAGCGTAATACTTTTTCAAGTATCGTCCATTGATCGGAAGCATATGTCGTTCTCCTTGGCGGTTCACTAGGCCGGTAGGAGCCTCACGAGTAGGCGCCTCGACTACTGAACGGTCCCTCCCAGTGGGTTCAATTTTCCTCCTATCTTGCGGTGTGCAAGAATAGGTCTCTTGAGAACGAGAACCAAGTCACCAACTTTGAAGGTTCTTGGGCGGACCGGTTTGTCATGGGCTTGAACCATCTTAGCTTGGTATAGTTCTAAATTCTAGCTGCTGACTGCAAGTCTTTTCCCTTCCGGGCTTTCCAATTCTTCTAGTCGTAATTTGACATTCTCTTCACGTCGTGATTTTGTTTGCAATCGCAATCACGAGTGAAGGAAGGCTTGGACCTCTAAGGGTAACACTGCCTCGGACCCATACACCGGAGCGTAAGGTGTAGCTTGAGTAGGAGTTACGAAGGTTGTCCGGTAGGCCTATAAGGCTTCTAATAACTTCTCGTGCCAATTTCTCTTATTATCGTCCGAGGTTTTCTTTAAAATTTGAACGAGAGTTTTATTAAAAGCCTCGACGAGCCGTTTGCTCTTGGGTAGTAAATTGTTGAATACCGCCGGTCGATTCCATGTCTCACGACAAAATTATTGATTTGCGTGCTTCGAATGCGGCCCATTATACGAGATGATCTGCGCGGCACTCCGAAACGGTAGACAACTTGGTTCTTGAAAAATTGTAGCACGTGATGTGCTTTCACTTCTACGAGTGGAGCACATCACTCTACTTGGAAAAGTAATCCGTAGCCGCGAGAATGAAGCGATGTCCTTTTGAAGATGGTGGTTCTATTGGACCCACTATATCCATGCCCCGACATTCGAATGGCCACGACGCAATTGTCGGATGTAGCACATTTGGAGGTTGGTGTAGAACCACTCCGTGCACTTGGCACTGGTGACGGCTCTTGGCGATTTTCATGCGGTCGGTCATCATCGAGGGCCGAGTAGTACCTAGTCTTTTAATTTTCATTTTCATCTTCGGACTCGGTGAGTGAGCGCCACGGAGTCTCGAATGTATCTCTTTAACAATTTCACGGGCCTCGAATCCGCTTAGGCACCTTAGCCACATTTGATCAAAAGACCTTATGTATAATGTATTGTTTATTAATGCGTAGGACAGAGTTCTTTTCTTGATCTGGTGGGCTAACGACCTATCATCTGGTAGCTTTCCTGTTTGCGGGTGAGTACAGTAATGGCTGTCGCCGATCTTACGTGTTTTTACGTCCTTGCTTGCGATTGATCCTTTTTCCTTTTCGATTTGTGTATTGTGTCTATGTCGAGTCGTGATAGGACACGACGCCGTGAGCCGACACTTCCACTGATTCATCTTGCAAACGGGCAAATTCTTTTGCGAGACGGGCTAGCGCATCCGTTAAAACGTTTTCTTTTACGGGAATTTTGTAGATTGTCACATTCGGAATGCGTTCCAACAGTTGTATGGCATACTTGGAAGTATTGCTCGAGTCTTGGTTTTAAAATTCTGTATTGTCCGTGATACTGTTGAATGATTAATTGTGAATCCCCGTAGATGTTGATGTACGTTATCCCAATTTGAATAGTTAATTCTAGTCTCGTTATGAGGGCTTCGTATTACGCTTCGTTATTTGTACACGGCTCTGTCCAGTGGTAGGAGTATCTTAACATCCCCCGCTCCGGTGTTATAAAGATTAGTCCGATCCACGCCTTCACAGGACACTATCACTTGCGATTCTTCGTCTTTATGTGCTTGAAGATGCTCCGTCGAAATACAATTCCTAACGTCGATCATCGGGGTCTTCTAGGTTCATTATTTGTTCATCCGGCAAATCGTCATTGAGAGGAGATTCGCCGCAAAGGGTGTCTTTGCGAGGAAGTCTGCTAGGACTTGTCCTTTTACGGCTCGAAGAGGCACGAAAGTTATATCGAATTGCAATAATATCATTGACCATCCGGCAAGTCTGTAGGAAGCGTTGGGCGGGTCATCAAGTATTGCAATGGATTAAATTTCGAAATCAGGTTGACCTTATGAGAAAGCATGTAATGCCTGAGCTTTTAAGCGGCGAAGATCAGGGCCAAACAGTGCTTTTCAATTGCAGGATACCTTATTTCCATTGGCAGTAAACGACGGCTTAGGTAGTAAAGAGCATTTTCTTTACCCTCATCATTGACACAGGCTAACAGGGGCTCGAGAGAGTCGTCTAAAGCCGCGGTATAAAGTATTAGCGGTCTACACGAGGCCAGAGTCTGCTAAGACGGAGAGGTGTCATTAGATATTGTTTAATGTCCTCGAAGGCCCTCTGGCATTTCTCTTCCCAAATAAATTTGGCGTCCTTTTTAATTAGTCGAGAAAGGTCGACACCTACCTGACAAGTTTGAGATAAAGCGTCGAAGATATGCCAGCTTCCCTTGGAAAGATCGTAGTTGTTTTAAGGTTATGGGAGGTGGCATTTCTAAGATAGCTTTAATCTTTTCCGGGTCGATTTCAATTCCGCGATGTCGGACAACGAATCCTAAAATTTCCGGAGGTGACGTCGAAGGCGCATTTTAAGGGATTCATCTTAAGGTTAAATTGTCTTAATCGTTCGAAAACAATTCTCGAATCATACAGGTGGTTTTCCTTTACTTTGCTTTTGATGACCACATCGTCCACGTAGCATTCGACTTGATTGTGGATGAGATCATCAAAAATTCTTGTCATCGCTCTGCGGTAGGTTGCTCCTGCGTTCTTCGATCCGAATGGCATCCACTGTGTAGCAATATACTCCGATCGGTGTTACGAATGCTTTGTAAGTTTTTCATCTTCACGGAGCCATTTTTATCTGGTTGTATCCTGAAGATCCATCCATGAATGAGAATATTTCATGTGTTGAAGCGATGTCGATCATTAATTCGGGATCGGTAGGGGAAATTCATCTTTCGGACATGCCTTGTTTAAATTTACGAAATCCACACAAATTCGATACGACCATTCTTCTTCTGATTGGTACCACATTGGCTAACCAAGTCGGGTATTGTTCTTCACGGACAAATTTAGCGTCTATTAGCTTTTTAACTTCAGCTATGACTTGTTGTTCGATTTCTAGACGCATTCTTACGGGACCTTGTCCGGCTGGAACGAAGCGAGGTCCACTCCTAGCTTATGAATTGCGACCTGCGGAGCTAAACACGGCATCTCATCGTAGCTCCAAGCAAAACGAGTCTTTAAATTCCATTAATAACTTAATTATTTCTTCGGAGTCTTCTTTATTGAGTAAGGAGCTAACAAAGGTAGGTACTAGGTTCTTCGCTAGTACCTAAGTTAACTTCAGTTAACTCGTCCTATTGTAGATTTGATCTCTTCCTCGAACTACGGTGGAGCGTTTCCAATTTGCAAATCTTCGAGTTCTTCGCAGTTTCCATGCGAGTTTTCATTAGACTCGCAAGTGACAACCAAGCAAAATTCGGTATCGTCAGTCGATCCTCTCGTGCCGAATCCGAGACCATGTTTTGAATTGGGTGGACGACCGGAGTTATTCCATAATTTTTCGAAATGTTGTGATCGACCTTTTGTCCATTGTCGAGGCAAGAAACCACGGCTGAATTAAATTTTGAACACGGGGAGAGTACCATTCAAAAGGCGATTCCATTAATTCCGATGAAGTAGCATCTTCGAATTGTACATTATTTTCGGTTTTGGAGGAAGGAGCACCACGGTAGAATTTGATGGGCTTTGCACCACCGCTATGTACCTCTTTGACCTCCATACCCTCGATCTTATTAGAATGGATCGGGGTCAGGGTCATAGTATGTACATAGTGGTTAATCTTCTCGTACATCGATTTATATTCTTCGTTTCTTTCATCTTGGAGAGGATTCGAATTGCGGCTTCTTCCGAGCTTATCGTCGGCTGCTTCTTGTTTGATTTCTTTTTCTTCTTCGGAACTATCTTCCCGATCAACATTGATGGCTGGTTTCCTCTGTCCGGTCGTCCTAACGTCTGCGCCACGACCTCGTCCCCGGCCTCGTCCTCGGATGCGAGTTGTGGAGAAACCTTCACCATCTCGCCGTAAGGGAGTGGTGAGTGAGCTGTTGGACTAGAACTTCGGGTTCTTCGTTGTCCCAAATTTCTTTTGCTTCATTTGTTATGGTATCTCTGGAGAAGATTGTTTTCTTCGGAGGTGCATAATAAGTTGCATCTTCATGGATTCCGATTTCATGTACGGAGAACGGTTGTAAGTCACCTTTGATGCCTTTGTTCCCCTCCATCGTAGTATTTGATGCATTGATGTAGAGATGATGGTACCATCCTGTTTTCATGTATCCATGGTCGGCCGGTAGAGCGTTGAATGACGTTTCGAATCGATTATGTAAAATTTCGCGGTTGTCTTTGCTAAGTCACCGGTCTTCATCGACGAGTGTTATTGATCAGAGGGCTCTTTCTCCTTTACGGTTGAATCCTCTTAATAACATTTTGTCCGCCTCGAGCTCGCGAGCATCAATTTCCAAGTATGCTTAGCGTTCGAAGATTCATTATATTGATTGATGCTCCTGGATCCACCAATACTGCGGAGAGTGTAAACTTCCCGATTGTAGCCGAAATGTACAACGGTCGGTTGTGGTCTAGCATCCCAAGTAGTAGGTCATTGTCCGTGAAGGTAACACCTCGCTTGTTCCTTTAACGAGCAAACCTCATCTAAAGAATCTCCGATCATTTGAGCTAAGCAAATTTACGGATCAAGTAAGGCCTTGATCGAGCTTCTCTCATCTCCTTTGATAAGATGAGAGCATCATAGATGCTCGGTTGGTTGGTAGTTTCCTAAGATGGGCTAGCACGTTGTAGTCCACTTTGTTTTCATGTGCCTCGTTTTCTTCTCGAATGGGTATTTCTTCTGCCGGGGTTGGTTCTTCTCGAACAACCACTCGCTTTCCTTTGTCCTTTGGACCCATTCTCGGAGGTAGAACTCTTCCACTTCTTAAGTTGACTTCGTGATTTCTTCGAATTTAGCATTGAGTTTGCTGGTGTCTCCTTCGAATTGGAATGACAAGTTCTTCGAGATTGGCTTCGGAGTCCGAAGGCTCTAACTCTATTGTAGTTGGAGCTCCTCGAAACTCGCAAATAGATTCGTTGCTTGTTGAACTCTCGTAGCCTCCCTGGTGGATGTATTCTTTGTCGTTGTGATCGTCGAGATTGTGTATGATTTGAGAATTGTTATTTGTATTGGAATCGACGTCCGGATTAGGTTGATTGTCGCTAGTTACGTAATCGTCGAAACGGTCGAAAACGTAGCCAACGCCATAACCCTCATCATTATAAGATCCCACCGGAGTGGGCGGATAATCATACGAGTCGAGAGGTTCGAGGGATTTCTCCCCCGAATCGGAAACAACTATCCTAGGATAAGCGGCCCCTAGTCTAGCCTTAGGTGCCTCGGTTTTCTCTTCTTCGTCAATTTTCTTCTTTTCTCCAATTGTCTCTTGTTGAGGTGGTTCTTCTATCGCAAGTGATAGCGCCGACTTGACAGTTTTCGAACTCTGAATTGAGGCTCGCACCGAAGTGGTTTGGATGCGATCTAAAATCTTCTTCGAAGACTTTGTCCAAGCTGTAGTCCATCCGTCATCAGTCGCATAAGGATCTATCGGAACAATGAAATCCGTCGAGATAACATTGACGGAACCTCCTTTCTGGGGTTCCTTCATGTACTCTTTCGGGATCGTTATATTCCCTTTCCGAAGATTGTCGTTGAGCCAACTTTTGAAGGTAATACAATCTTCTATCTTATGCCCAAGCATCCGGTGGTAAGGGCAAAAGTTGGGATCACCTTTCTTGTCGACTTCTTACGGTCTTTTAGGCTCTGGCGGTTGGAAATCCGGAGTCTTTATCGAGTCGCGGAACATTTTCAGCCTTTGCCTCATTCTTGAACGGATACTCACTGCTCGGGAACTCCCTAAACGTACATTGTGGACGAGGCGGTTGTTCATGCTGTTGAGACGGCCGATAGGCTGGGTCGGGGTTGCTGGTAATTCTGTTGAGGTTGCTGTTGCCGTTCTGACGATATTTGTATCGGTTGCTTGCCTTTATCGACTGCCGCGACGACCCCGAACTTCTTTTCAAAAGTTTTTACGGGCTTCTGTTTGTCTGCTTTATCGGTGAAACTTAATTGCTTCGCCTCCTCTTGCAAGCTTCCGGCCTTGCTTAACAACTTCTCGAAAGTCTTAATAGTAAATCCCTTGAGGAGAAGTGCTATCGGGCCATGGATGCTTTTTAGTAAAATGCCGACTGCATGCTGTTCTTGTAACTGTAGCTCACACTTCATACTTAAGTTTCTCCATCGAAGTATGTAGTCCACCAAGGTTTCATTCGGCTTCTGCTTCTCTACCACTAAATCACCTATAGTGATGTGGTGCTTGAGCTCCGACAAATCGCTTGATGAAGAGGTTCTCTAATTACGAAAATGTCTTCACCGAACCGTTTGGTAATTCCGCATACCGATCAAAGGCGATCCCCGACGAGTCTGCGACAAATTGTCGGAAGAGTAAAGCATCACTTCCGCCGGCATTGCAACAAGCGGCACGCAAATGTGCAACATCTTGCTTGAGGGTTTCCGGTTCCATCAAAGGTCTTGAACGAGAGGTGGTACAAAGCCTTTTGGATATTGGACGGCGTCGAATTCTTCGAGGTAAGAGTCTGCCCGTCCGAATGGATGTCCCGCTCTTTGATTGTGCCAAGGCTTCTCGCTTTTCTTTGTTCCACTAAGCTCTTGATATCCTTTTACGGAATCATTCTTTGTGTCGCATCCTTCTTTAGTTGATCATCCCCGTTGATGAGATGTAATCTCCTTTCCTCCGTCTACGATGTGAATGACTTCGGGGGTGTTTCCCTTTGGGGTTGAACACGACTGCGGAGAGTGGCTAGAGCTACGACCATCTCTTCCATCCTTTCGCCATTTGGGCGATCGTATCATCTTTCTCTTGAAGCTGCCTTCTCATTACTTCCGGCTCCTCTCTTTCTGCGGCTGCGGGAGCACCTTGTGAAGCTGACGAAGCTCGTGTTTCTACCATGTTAATTTCTGCATACTCATCGTCCATGAACTACGACGAGTCGACTTCATCTTCGAATTTCTCTTCTCTTTCCCTTGCTAATCGACGAATATCGGTTCTTAACTTTTCCATAGCGTCTTCTAATGGCCTTTTCGTATATCCTTGCGGGTGTCATGTGATAGCTGCTCGAGTTTCTTTCTCATGAGTTCCCTTTCTTTGCGGTAGCACTTTCTTCGGACTCGAGTCTCCTGACGAGACTTTCCTTTTCTAGTCATTGTTTCGGTCTTAATTGGCGGTAGTGGGACGCCATTACCATCGTTCTAGCGGCGAAGGCACTAGGACACGATGGTCCGTCAGTGAATCTTTGGAAGGTGGTATCCTCCACGATCACGTAAACACGAAACAACAACGGGTGGACTAGCCTTCATCTTCTTATTAGGCTCTTACGCGGCGATAGCGAGATTCTACTCGCGGCCTAAGACGTGATTTGGCCGGCGCCGGTCTATCCTTCTT
>CM040438.1:27079349-27289368 GCA_022702705.1 Papilionanthe hookeriana x Papilionanthe teres
GATCCAAATGTCAATCAAATTGGACTTGTATTTGGTCTAGATTGGTGTTGGGAATGTTTAATTGAAGTTTAGAATTGAATTGGACCAGAATTTGGGTCAACTGGGTAGGTTTGGTTTGACATTGGGTTCACTTAGGGTTAAAATGGGTCAAATTGGGGGTTTTGATTAAAGTTGGGGTAAATTGACAAAAGTTTCCTATGGTGTAGTTGAACAAAATGAAATTGGGAATATTTGGGATTTTCTGGAATTTTCTGGAAATTTTCTGAATTTTTGGATTTTTGGGTCAAGGGGAGTATTTTGGGTATTTGGAGGGTATTGGGAGGTTTTCTCGGAATTTTTGATATTTTTGGCTATGGATGATCAATTTCAGTGGAGAGAAATGTTTAGGAATGATTTTGGAGAATTTTGGGTGATTTGGAAATTTTTGAGAAATTTGGGTAGTTTCAAGGGTTTTGGGTAGGTTAAGCGGGTATAGGGTCCCGGGGATGAAAAATTGAAAATTTGGAAAATTGAAGATTGGGTGAATATAAGTGGAATGAAATCATTTTGGTTGAGCCATGAAGCCATATCAAGCCCACATGAGCCATGAAGGGACTCATTTGAGGCATTCACTATGTTGTTCCTAACCCTCTTAGCCAAGGGCTTAGGGGTTAAGGACCATCCATATGAATCACCTACATGAGTCAGGAGATCAAGTTAGGTATGGGTGTGGTTTTTTTTTTTTTTTTTTTTTAAGAGGTGTGTGAAAGTGTAGTGTATAAATGTAGTGTATGTGTAAGTCGGCCCTTCACTGAGACCGGGCCACCTAGAGGCGATCCTAAGGTCGAAGAGTCCTGTAGGAACCCATCCTTTAAACTTCCACATTTGATTTCAACCCTCTAGGTGATTAGGGGTCTATAGTCGAGTTTGTGGAGTTTGCGGGGAGTTAAGAAGTGGTTTGAATCTCTAAAAGGTGGTGGATCCCAATTCTAGTCCTCTAAGATAGTCAAAGGAAAAGCCTAAGGCTAGATCCTAAGTACTAAAAAGAAGAAGAGAAGACCTCATCAAAAATGAGGTCAACAAATGGACCCCAATAGGTGTGGTGAGTCGACGGAGCACACCGCGCGTATTGGTGTTGACCGAAGCGATCAGCAAACCCAACACAGATGTCCAAGTGACAAACTTAGGACGAAGTAGAAGAGTTTCCGCTGGGAAGTGTCAAGTATATCTCTGAAACTGGAGATTCCTGAACTCTCCCTGGGGAAAGGAGAAGGAGGTGAATTCCAAATCAAATGATCTAGGGGAATTTCAACTTAGATTTCATTTTGTTTCAATTTAAGTTTGGATGTGTAATTTTAGATTTTGATTGATTTTTTTTTATTTATTTTAGATTGAAGTTTGATTTAAAATTAATTTGAGAAAATTTAGATTTGAAACGAGAATTGAAACCTAGGTTCCAATCTCGGGATTGCAAAGAAAACTGGAATCTGAGCACCAGTCTCGGAGTGAGAATCGGAGTTTAAGTGTCGATTGAAAAAGATGAGAATCAGAATTTAGGTATTGATCTCAAAAGGGATGAGAATTGAAATTTAAGTATCAATCTCGAAAGAGAGTCGAAATTTAGGTATCGACCTCTGTTGACCTCATTTTTGATGAGGTCTTCCCTTCTTCTTTTTAGTGCTTAGGATCTAGCCTTAGGCTTTTTCTTTTGACTATCTTAGAGGACTAGAATTGGGACCCGCCTTTTAGAAATTCAAACCATTTCTAAACTCCCTGCAAACTCCACAAATTTGACTATAGACCCCTAATCACCTAGAGGGTTGAAATCAAATGTGGAAGTTTAAAGGATGAGTTCCTATAGGACTCTTTGGCCTTAGGACTACCCCAGGTGGCTCGGTCTCAGTGAGGGGCCGACTTACACTACACTTACACACTACATTTCCACACACTTCCTAAAACCACACCCATACCCAACTTAACCTCCCCGACTCATGTGGGTGATTCACATGGATGGTCCTTAACCCCTAAGCCCTTGCAAGCAGGGTTAGGAACAACATAATGAATGCCTCAAATGAGTCCTTTCATGGCTCATATGGGCTTGAAATGGTTTCATGGCTCAACCAAAATGATTTCTTTCCACCTAAATTCACCCAATCTCCAATTTCCCAAATTTTCAATTTTTGACCCCCGAGACCCTACACCTATTAAACCTACCCAAAACCCTCGAAATTACCCAAATTTTCGCAAAATTTCCAAATTACCCAAAATTTTCCAAAATCAATCCCAAACATCTCCACATCACTCAAATTGATCATCCATACCCAAAAATACCAAAGATTCCAAAAATACCCCCCAATACCCTCCAAATACCCAAAATACCCTTCTTGGCCTAAAAATCCAAAACTTCAGAAAATTCCCAAAAAATTCCAGAAAATCCTAAATATTCCCAATTTCATTTTGTCCAACTACACCATGGGTCAATTTTGTCAATTTACCCTACTTTTGTCAAAACCCCCAAATTGACCCATTTTAACCCAAAGTAGACCCAATGTTAAACCAAACCTATCCAATTGACTCAAATTCTGGTCCAATTCAATTCTAAACTTCAATCCAATATTCCCAATACCAATTTAGACCAAATCCAAGTCCAATTTGATTGACATTTGGATCCAATCTCACTTTTAGCCTTAAAGCCCAATTTGGACCCATGACCCAAACTTAACCCAAATTCTCCCAATTCAACTCCAATTAACCTCAAATCTTTTCTAAATCTTCCTTAACATTCCCACAAACAAAACCCTAACATGATTTGCCCAAAATTTGAATCCAAGTCCCACTCAAACTCAATCCAAGGTCAAAAGGCCCATTTTTGACCTAAACCCAAACCTAACCCAAATTCAACCCAATTCAAATCCAAATCACCCCCAATTTGTTTCAAATCATTCATGACACATCCATGAGCTAAACCCAACAATTATTTGGCCCAACCTCTTTACAAAATTCCCATCCATAAATTCATTTTTCAAAACTTAAAAGGCCCATTCCTTAAACCATTTTAAAAGCCCACTTCCACCAAATCCAAAACCCCAAAAATTCTTCCAAAGCCCATATGACATCTCCATTTACCATTCACTTAATTAAAGCCATCACCTAAGTCCTAAATTCATCATCAAATAATTCCAAATCAAGCCTCATGCCAAATCACCCCTAAATACCAAAATTTTCCTTAAATCCATTTCCATGAAATCGACTTCACTTTTCCCAAGCCAAATGGAGCCATGGAGCCATGCACAAGCCATATGCAAGCCATGAGAGCCTCTTTACATGTCACCATGCCATTTTGGGCAAAAGGAGGAGGCTCTTTCCTTAATTCCTAAAGGTGATTAACCACTTCCATGATTCCACTAAACCATGCTTAAGCCTAATTGTGCTTGGATGGTGACTTGACCCTACCGATTATGCTCGAGCCAAATCACTTTTCCCTCAGCCAAAATCAGGCCTTGGGTGGTGCACCTAGCCCAAATGGGTGGGTTGACCCATTTAGGTTCAAATTTAGCCATGCCCCCATTCCACTTTGAATCAAAGCCTTTACACATGGCATTTGCCAATCGCCTACACTAAACCCCGCCCCCGACCCACCTGACCAAGATGGTGACCATTGCTCGCCGGCCGGCCACCGTGCCGCCGGAAAACACCATGGCCGAGAGCTCACATGTGAGCCAACATTGAAATTCTCACTTGCCGAGCCGCCCCATCCCCAGTCGGCTACCATGGTCGATCTTCTCCTCACCCGCAGCAATCGATCCCAAGCCCTAACTCCCCCGGGAGGCCCCCACCTAGCCTCTATTTAAACTCCACCCCTCTCGGCCATGAGGAGAGCTAAGCACAAACCTCGCCAAAACTCCGCCAAAATTGTTCCGGACCCTTCTCCACTCTTAGAACACTTGATCCCCAGGTGAAATCCCCCTGCCATTTCTCCTCCGTAAGCTCAATTTCGGAGTCGAAATTCCACCCAAAACCAGGACACTTCTCCACAGCTGAGCCAATTCTCAAATTGATCGGCTCTACACCTTCACCGGACCGAGGGAAGGTGTCCACCAAGCAAAGCCCCATTTCCAGTGCCACCCGGTTGCTCCAGACCTCCAAGCTTTGTGATCGGGCTTGGTCGAAATCATATCCGTACAATTCACTGCACCGAGAGACTTCATCCGGAGCTTGCGGGGTCCAATCGAAGGTGCAACAACTCTCGGATTGAAGCCACACTTCTCCGAGCCAAGGTATGAGCTAATTCTTCATCCCGAGCTTCGGAGAATCTCATTTCAAATGCCTTAGTTTCAATGCATGTTAACCGTATAGATGTGTTCGTCTCTTCAAGACGAATCCATAGAATATAAGAACATAAAAATCCATCGAGAATCGAGTGAGATCTTAGTGGATTTAGTGTGGACGGCTCTCGGGTGAGAACACTTGGGGACGATGAACGGATGCCGTCCATTCAATACACGCGCGAACGAACGGCTCGGATGGCGTCGGACCGAGAAACGGTGCGAGAACCGCGGGGCCCGGCCGTCGACTCGGGTGGCGGCGTCGAATGGGAGCGCGCCGCGCGGTCTTTCGGAGTCGCCGAGGATGCGCCGGCGCCGCGTGGATAAATAGAAAAATAGGGATTTTTTTTGATTTATTTAATTCCCTAAACTTCAAAATTCATATCTCCGTGTAGAAAAATCGGAAAAATAAAATAAAAATACCCTCTTTCTCGAGTGAACGAGAGGAGAATAATGTGGAAAAGAAATCATTTAATTTCATCAAATATTTTATTTTTTATAATTTATTTACTCTCTCGCATTGTTTTAATTCTCCATGCATGCATACAATTCACCATGGCATGAGACCATAGGGCTTTTGAAGCCTCCGAATTCGGGAACATTCCCCGAATTTTCCAAAGTCGAGGCCATCCCTATGAAGAGTTCTTGATTTTTCAAGTTCAGTGTCACTGTTTTGAGTATTTTAATTCCAGTAAATAAGCATGTTGTGAAATAAATTCTAGGAAAATTTGGTGATGTTCCTTATGACCAGAGAACCCTAGGAAAAATAGATTTTGGCTTAGTTCATTCAAAACAACCCTAATCGACTTAAACACCCAAAATAGGTCTTTAATTAATTAGAGTTAACCAGAGTATCAAATTGACTTGAAATCAATTCTCCACTGACCTTTAGGATCAGAGGAATCCACCATAAAAATTTGATGTCAATTGGACTTGGCTAGCCCCACTAATTGGGTTGATTAAGTCATCTAGCCATTTTAAGCTTTAAAAATTCATAACTTTTAAAATACTTTAAAAAAATTCACCAAATTGGTTTTGGAGCCTCTCTGATATCAGGGGAACCTAAGAAAATTAAAATTTCAATTTTCTAAAAAAGTTGATTTTTAATAATATTTTAATACTTTTAATAATTAAAAAATAAAAAAAATAATAATAAAAATCACAAAAATAATAAAATTCACCAAAATGTCACATTTTGAATTTTAATCACTTAGGAACAAATCCCACATTTTTCCTAGGTCTATTTAGTGAGATATTGAATTTTAAAGCCCTAGGGTAATTTTTAAAATTAAAAAAATGTATTTTCTAGCATTTTCACTAAAATAACTATAATAAATCATAGAAAAATCAGAAAATTGCAAAATTTATTTCTCTGGTTTCTTTGATATTAGAGAGATTTTTTGAAAAATATAAAATCCATTTTTCAACATTTATTTCATTTTTAAATTAATTAACACTCCAAAACTCAAAATAATTATAATAAAAATAATATAATTCAAAAAATCACCAAAATTGGTCCAAGTGCTTCTCTGGTCATTAGGAATGTCCCCTAATTTTCTTAAGGACAGAAACTTTCCCTTGGTCATGTTATTAAATTTTCCTCGAAAATCTCTATTTTCCACCAAAAATAATTATATAAATAAATTAAATACAGAAAAATCACATTTTCTCCTCTCATGTCTTTATTGACATATGAGTGAAGTCACATAAAAATTTCAAGTTCATTTGGGTTCAATTTAGTGAGTTATGAAATTATTAAGCTTAAAGGGTAAAATGGTAATTAAACTTTCAACCCTTAATTAAAACTTTAGGTTTAAAAAAAATCAACAAGTAAAACATTTGATCTTAATCTGATTTGGATGATTGAAATTTAAATAATTAAAGGGTAGAAACCCATTAAATAATTTTAAAATGATTAAACTTTAATTAAATAATAGATTAAATTTGGAGGAATAATAAATTAGAATTATTAAGATAAGGGATATTTATTAGGAAGAGATTTATTCTTTAATTTAAAAATCCCTAAACTAATTATATCATTAATACTCAATTTTTAATTAAAATGATAACTCAAATTTAAAATATTAAAAGACTTAATTAAATTATTAAACTCTTTTGAAATTTCAATTAAAATTAAAAATAAAGTAAATTAAAGATAAATTAAATTAAAATTAAATTAAATTAAAATTAAATTAAATTAAATTAAAACAAATTAAATTAAATTAAACTAAATTAAAATTAAATTAAATTAAATTAAATTAAATAATTAAATTAAATTAAATTAAACAATTAAATTAAATTAAATTAAATAATTAAATTAAATTAAATTAAACAATTAAATTAAATTAAATTAAATTAAATTAAATTAAATAATTAAATTAAATTAAATTAAACAATTAAATTAAATTAAATTAAATTAAATAATTAAATTAAATTAAATCAAATCAAATTAATTAAACACCAAATCAAATTAAATTGAACTATGTTAAACTAAATTAAAACTCAATTAAATTAAGTCGAATTAAATATAACATCACCTAAGACATAAAGAATTCAAAATAAATGTAAAGCAACTTGAACACTATTCCAAATTTAAACCCTTTAACTTAAATCAAATCATTCGAATACTAATTTACCCTCGAAAGCTTTGATTATTATAACTCCTAAATGGAACATCAAATGAAGTGTTACCTCACTCATAGGATATTCAAATGTCCTAGTTCACTCGAGCAAGTTAACAAGACTTGAAAACCTCGGACGATCGATTCATTTATATAATTAAATTCATTTCGACTTAAAACAATCCCGAAAATATTGAAAAGATGTTTAAGATTCTTCTTAAGCACTTCCTCAATATGATAGGATATTTATAAGAACAATCGGACTTAATCGTCCTTCGATGAAGAAAATCGTCCTCAAACAAAAAACACAAAGAACCTAGACGTCATAGGAGTCGACTAGCCATAGGATTAGGAATTTGGTAGAAAACCATAACCTTTCCCCTAGCTTTACCTAGGAACTTGCTTAAATATTCTAATTGTGTTTTAAGTGCAGCTTGGGATGACGGGAAGACCCTCCAGTACGCTTTTATTTTATCTGCAATTTACTTTCTTGCAATTTACTTTCTTGCAATTTACTTTCGCAAATGTACTTTATTTTTCTTGCATGATAAAACAACAGCTTGCATGAAAACCCACACCTTTAGGATAGTCCCTAAAACCGAAACCAAATTAAGTTAAAAGTCATCGCAAGATAAAATTCACCGCCACAACATTTCAAAATATAAAACAACTCAAAATTTAATCACAAACGTAACACAAAACTACAATTACAACTAAATTAAAACGTCCTGTTGGATGATCGGGAATACCTCGGATGATGTAACCTACGTGTTGCTAACCGGATTTCCCACGTGTCTAAATGAAAGTGTGGAACTCATTCGACTGAGTTTAGCAAATTCATCCGGACTAAGTGAATCCGATAAAAATAATGATGCCGGAAGGATGGAACCGTGGGATCTTAACCGGTGTCGTTATAATCAACTTTAAGATTTGTTTTAATTAAAACGTAAAAAACACTTGGAAATTAAGATTTTCTCTAAACCAAAACACTTTTCTCATCTCCCGATTTATGATTTCTAAAACTAAACCTCTGCAACAACAAGGAACTTGGAGCATGGTGGGCAACGACGGCCATCGTCGTCAAGCAAACTTGAACCTACTTCAACAGAAACTTTCCTAGAATTAAATAACCAAGCCATAGGACTTCGAGGTAGCTTGCACTAGTGCAACATAAATCCTCAACTCTTCGTTAGGCATTTGCATTGCAAATTAAGCCCTAACCGGTCTTAGGATTCCGAGGTAGTCGTCCGATACGACAATAAACCCTCACATCTTCTGAAGCTATTTGTTTGATTTTATCATACAAATATAAGCCCTAATTAATTAAAATCAGCAAGATCAAAACATTTAAATAAGTATTAGGACTTTCCTAAACTCAAGCCAAACGATAGGATAGTCGGGAAATTACCGAAGTTCACTTCGAATCGCTGATTTCTCCTACCTTTCTTCCTTTGGATTCACAAAACAAAATGTTCCAAAATTTGATCCATTCCCTATCGAAATTCCAAAATTCAATCTTTGAAAACCTTAAACTTTGAAATTCTTGAAAGCGAAGTTATCGATTATTATCGAGAGTTTTCTTAGGTGATTCCCGTCACTTAAGATGTAATTAACTATAGGGCTTGCCCTTATAGGGAATTTTAAAGAACCTGTGTAATATAAACCCCGTTTGATACTTTCATATTAAGCGAGTGGAATTTGTCGGCTTATAAAATTGGTTCGCGGACCAAACGGATGTCACAAAACTTCTAGTTTATTTGATCGAGCCCCACCATCAAGCGGTGTGTCTATCCTTAGGGATAGATACACGGCTTGTGGTGCGGTGCTCGTTTATATAAACTATTTGGGATGTGAGATCGGTTTAATCTCATATCTTAAAACTTTCAAATTTAAAAATTATTTTCAAAGCCAAATACTACTTTCTAAATTATATATATATTTAAATCAAATTTAAAATTTAAATTCGCCGACAACTTCTGTTAGGCGACCCCCCTTTTAAAATACAATACAACCTAAAAATATGCCGACAACCTCGAAAAGAATGAGAATCAGAATTTAAGTATTGATCTCGGAATGAGAACTAGAATTTAGGTACCAGTCTCGGAAATTTTGAATTAAAATTTAGGTATCAATTTGGATGAGAATCAAAATTTGGGTATCGATCTCGGAATGAGAACTGGAATTTAGGTACCAGTCTCGAAATTTTTTTGAATTGAAATTTAGGTATCAATTCGGACGAGAATCAAAATTTAGGTATCGATCTCGGAGTGAGAACTGGAATTTAGGTACCAGTCTCGGAAATTTTTGAATTGAAATTTAGGTATCAATTCGGATGAGAATCGAAATTTAGGTATCGATCTCGGAGTTAGAACTGGAATTTAGGTACCAGTCTCGGAAATTTTGAATTGAAATTTAGGTATCAATCCGGATGAGAATCGAAATTTAGGTATCGATCTCGGAATGAGAACTGGAATTTAGGTACCAGTCTCGGAAATTTTGAATTGAAATTTAGGTATCAATCTGGATGAGAATCGAAATTTAGGTATCAATCTCGGAGTGAGAACTGGAATTTAGGTACCAGTCTCGGAAATTTTGAATTGAAATTTAGGTATCAATTCAAATGAGAATCAAAATTTAGGTATCGATCTCGGAGTGAGAACTGGAATTTAGGTACCAGTCTCGGAAATTTTTTGAATTGAAATTTAGGTATCAATTCGGACGAGAATCAAAATTTAGGTATCGATCTCGGAATAAGAACTGGAATTTAGGTACCAGTCTCTGAAATTTTGAATTGAAATTTAGGTATCAATTCGGATGAGAATCGAAATTTAGGTATCGATCTCGGAGTGAGAACTGGAATTTAGGTACCAGTCTCGGAAATTTTTGAATTGAAATTTACTGTGGAGATTTGGATTTTAGCGGGAGATCGAAATGAGATATGAAAGTGTTTCATTTCCCATGGGAATCAATCAAAGTCTGATTACTTGGCGAAGGGTACAAACCCATGCCATCCGGATCGAATTAAAAATTCTTCGTGATTCTGAAATCATCCCGAGAGAGGATTTCAAGGGAGGTCTAGAATAGATCTTGATTTGAAGAAGGATTGGAGGATTTGAAAAGATGGATTTAAACTGGAATTCAATTTGAGCTTTAAATTTGTTTTGTTTGTCCTTTAACTATCCCGTTTTTTGTTGTTTATTTGGTGTTCATGTGGATTTGGTGTTCGACATTTTTAGATTTTTAAGGAAAGTTTTCGTTTATTCCCTTTTTTTTTCTTTTTTTTGTTCTTTGTTCGAAGTTCATTTAACTTTAATGGCGTTTCCTGACTCAATTTGCACAAAAGAGGTGAAGGCCAAAAATGTGACATGGTCACTTTCATTCCAATCATGTCGAAGATACATCATATAACTCAATCCGGAATACATTTCATACAATCCATGTAGACTCAAAACGGACTATGTATGATCTTCGTTGATCCATCCAAAGAAGCATCTGTCAAAATCCATGTCTGAATAGTGGGGTACATGGTCAATAACATCACCTTCCAAGCCACCCATGGCAAGGATGCCGTATGGATGTACATTGGAGGTGTGGTATTTTCCATGTAGCTCACAGCTCGTAAGGCCGGAGGCTCTCTAGCTCCGGTCCGGCCGGAAATGGTAAGGTGTCTTCCCGTCGTCCATCCTTCTAAAAGTAACCGAGATCCGCTTCACCGGTACTCCCGGTATGTAATGCTTAGCGATATCCGCTCCGTTGCCCTTCGCATCATGACGGAACCTACCGGTAAAGGTATCTTCACCAGCCTCTGGAACTCACCCGGCCTCGCTATCCGGAGGTCGGATCCGAACATGACGTTACACTCGTTCGGAAAGAGATCGTGCAGTAAGGTCCGACAAAGTCGTGGTGATCTATGTGCGAGGGTATGCGATCACCCCGCTTGTAGATGTTAATAATGCAGCCTATTGGGTATGCATCCGCTGGCAGCACCCTCCATGTTATCAATCTCTTTACCATTCTCTTGATGACTAGTGGCATCGGATCCACTCGGCCATGACGGAGTATTCCCGGAGGGTTTCCCTTCCCGTCTTCCGCAAAGTTGTAACAAGCATCCACATTGTATTGTGATTCTTCCTTTCCCTGGCATCCATCTCCGGGGTTCTGAGTATGTGTTTTCCCTTAGGCGGCCCGCTCGGCCCATTCTTTTCAAATCCCGGATGCAATCCACGATTTGTTGTTGTTCATACTCTGAGAATACGTCTGTATGTAGCTCGAGGCCCTCTAGTATATTGATCCTTCTGCCTCGAATTCTCTCGAAGTATTCAAAGGTTTTCTTTTCGACATTCTGCATTCTCTCCAGCTCGTATTCCGGAATAATCTGTAGATGGCGAGGCCTGGTGACATATTGTGGGATGTACGGTTCAATCCCTTCGCGCTCTCCTGCATACCTCGGCTCCTCGGGGATGATGTCTGTCGGGACATCCCCCGGGGTTGCTTCTGCAACAAGGTCATGCATTACTGGTGGTTCTATCTGGTGGCGTGGTAGCCTTCTTTCTTCTGGTCTTTGTGAGATTTCCCTTGGTCCTTTCGTTATCCTAGGAGCCGGCCTCCTTTCTTCAGGTTCCCGGTGAACCGGTGTCCTCGAAGTGTATGTGCCTGGCAGTAGCAACTGTCTCGTCCCGTTGGTCCGCTGCTAGTTTGGTCAACATCTTGCGGATGCGGCGATTCTTATTTCTCCGTTGCGTTGTCGTGAGAGTAGCTCTTCGAACTTCTTGAATCTCGCGGGCGCGGCGCCGACAAGCCCGCCCTCTGCCGTAGCGACTACGGACTTCATTTTCTTATCTTCTTCGGTGTTTGCCTTTCTTTTCTTACCGCTCGGATCGGTGGCTTGGGCCACCCACTTTCATCACCGTCCGCTCGGCAGTTCTTCTCGTGCTAACCGGGACCCGCTCACTTTCCTCGTCATCGTAGGCCTCGCCGGTGCGAAATCCGAGTCAATCTCGATTATCGCTCCATCTTTCACCCTCTTTTCATCGAGTGCAAGGCTTACACCGTTTCTAAAGTTCAGGACCAACCGCCCGCTCGACATTTCCCTGCGAAAAGACAAGGAAAAGGATCAGGGGTTGTACTAAGAACAAGAACATTAAGAAAGTGTTTATTAAAGACATTTTTTATTACTTCTTGTATTTTTAAATTTAACAGGAATGAAGTGGGATAAGATCAGGAAAGAGATTTTGATATGGAAGAGAAAACAAGGAAAACTTTATTATGATTTTATTTATTTTAGCACATTTTTATTATTTTTGGGTTCGGACCCAATCATAAGTAATTACTTCGCCCGTGTTTCTTAGGGATGAAGAATTCATTCCTTCGAAACATCGAGTAGCGTAATACTTTTTCAAGTATCGTCCGTTGATCGGAAGCATATGTCGTTCTCCCCGACAATTCACTAGCCGGTAGGAACCTCCCGAGTATACCGCTTCAACCACAAACGGCCCTTCCCAAGTGGGTTCAAATTTTCCTCCTATCTTGCAGTGTGCAAGAATAGTCTCTCGAGAACGAGAACTAAGTCACCAATTTCAAGGTTCTTGGCGTACCAGCTTGTCATGGGCTCGGACCATCTTAGCTTGGTATAGTTCTAAATTCCGTTGCGCTGCAAGTCTTTTCCTTCCGAGCTTTCTAATTCCTCTAGTCGTAACTTGGCATTCTCTTCTCGTCGTGATCTTATTTGCAATCGCGACTCGAGTGAAGGAAGCCGAACCTCTAAAGGTAACACCGCCTCGGACCCATATACCGAGCGTAAGGTGTAGCTTCGAGTAGGAGTTCCGAAGGTTGTCCGGTAGGCCCATAAGGCTTCTAACAACTTCTCGTGCCAATTTCTATTATTATCGTCCAAAGTTTTCTTTAAGATTTGAACGAGAGTTTTATTAAAAGCCTCGCCGAGGCCGTTTGCTCTTGGGTAGTAAATTGTCGAGTATCGCCGATCGATTCCGCGTCTCCCGACAAAATTGTTGATTTGCGTGCTTCGAATGCCGACTCATTATCCGAGATAATCTCGCGCGGCACTCCGAAACGATAGACAACTTGGTTCTCGAAAACCGTAAGCATGTGGTGTGCTTTCACTTCTCTAAGTGAACCGCCTCTCGCCCACTTGGAAAAGTAATCCGTAGCCGCAAGAATGAAGCGATGTCCTTTTGAAGATGGTGGTTCTATCGGACCCACTATATCCGTGCCCCAACATTCAAATGGCCACGACGCAATTGTCGGATGTAGCACATTCGGAGGTTGGTGTAGAACCACTCCGTGCACTCGGCATTGGTGACGCGCTCTCGGCGATTTTCATGCAGTCGGTCATCATCGAGGGCCGTAGTACCCTAGTCTTTTAATTTTCATTTTCATCTTCGGACTCGATCGGTGAGCGCCACGGAGTCCCGAATGCATCTCTTTAACAATTTAATGGGCCTCGGACCCGCTTAGGCATCTTAGCCACATTTGATCGAAAGACCTCCTGTACAAGGTGTTGTTTATTAATGCATAGGACAGAGTTTTTTTCTTGATCTGATGGGCTAGCGACCTATCGTCTGGTAGCTTTCCTGTTTGCAGGTAGTCTATTAATGGATGTCGCCAATCTTCTGTGTTTTCCGTCACCGTTGTAACCGATTCTTTTTCTTCTCTCGATTTGTGTATTGTGTATATGTCAAGCCGTGATAGGACCCGACGTCCGCGAACCGACACTTCCATCGATTCATCCCGCAAACGAGCAAATTCTTTTGCGAGGCGAGCTAACGCATCCGCCAAGGCATTTTCTTTTCCGGGAATTTTGTAGATCGTCACATTCGGAATTTGTTCCAACAATTATATGGCATACTGGAAATATTGCTCGAGTCTTGGCTTTAAAATTCTGTACTGTCTGGCGATCTGTTGAATGATCAATTGCGAATCCCCGTAGATGTTGATGTCCGTTATCCCCATTCGAATAGTTAATTCCAGATCCCGTTATGAGGGCTTCGTATTCCGCTTCATTGTTCAGTACATGGTTCGTCAAGTGGTAGGAGTATCTTAACATCCCCCGCTCCGGTGTTATAAAGATTAGCCCGATTCCCGCCTTACCAGGCACTATCACTTGCGATTCTTCGTCTTTGTGTGCCGAAGATGCTCCGTCGAAATATAATTCCCAACGTCGATCATCGGGGTCTTCTGGGCTCATTATTTGTTCATCCGGCAAATCGTCATCGAGAGGAGATTCTGCCGCAGAAGGGTGTGTTGCGAGAAAGTCTCGCTAAGACTTGTCCCTTTACGGCACGAAGAGGCACGAAAGTTATATCGAATTGCAATAATATCATCGACCATCCGGCAAGTCCGCTCGGAAAGTGTTGGACGAGTCATCAAGTATTGCAATGGATTAAATTTCGAGATCGAGTTGACCTTATGAGAAAGCATGTAGTGTCCGAGCTTTTGAGCGGCGAAGATCGTGGCCAAACAATGCTTTTCAATTGCGGGATACCTTATTTCCGTCGGAAGTAAACGACGGCTTAAATAGTAAAGAGCATTTTCTTTACCCTCATCATCGACTCAGGCAACAGTGGCTCCGAGAGAGTCGTCTAGAGCCGCGGTATAAAGTATCGACGGTCTACCCAAGACCTGGGGTCGCTAAGACAGGAGGTGTCATCAAATATTGTTTAATGTCCTCGAAGGCCTTCTGGCATTTCTCTTCCCAAATAAATTTGGCGTCCTTTTAACTAGTGCCGAGAAAGGCCGACACCTACCCGACATGTTTTAGATAAAGCGTCGAAGATATGCCGACTTCCCTTGAAAAGATCGTAGTTGCTTTAAGGTCTTGGGAGGCGGCATTTCTAAGATAGCTTTAATCTTTTCCGGTCGATTTCAATCCCACGATGTCGGACAACGAATCCTAAGAATTTCCGGAGGTAACGCCGAAGACGCATTTTAAGGGATTCATCTTAAGGTTAAATTGTCTTAATCGTTCGAAAACAATTCTCAAATCATACAAGTGGTTGTCCTTTACTTTGCTTTTGATGACCACATCGTCCACGTAGCATTCGACTTCGATCGTGGATGAGATCATCAAAAATTCTTGTCATCGCTCTTCGGTATTTTGCTCCCGCGTTCTTCGAGTCCGAATGGCATCACCGTGTAGCAATATACTCCGATCGGCGTTCCGAATGCCGTAAGCTTTTCATCTTCTCGGAGCCATTTTTATCTCGGTTGTATCCCGAAGATCCATCCATGAATGAAAATATTTCATGTGTCGAAGCAATGTCAATCATTAATTCGGGATCGGTAGAGGAAATTCATCCTTTCGACATGCCTTGTTTAAATCTCCGAAGTCCACACAAATTCCGATCCGACCATTCTTCTTTCGATCGGCACCACATTGGCTAACCAAGCTCGGGTATTGTTCTTCACGGACAAATTTAGCGTCTATTAGCTTTTTAACTTCAGCTATGACTTGTTGTTCGATTTCTAGACGCATTCTTCCGGGACCTCGTCCGACCTGGGATCGAAGTAGGATCCACTCCTAGCTTATGGATCGCGACCTCCGGAGCTAATCCCGGCATCTCATCGTAGTTCCAAGCAAAACAAGTCTTTAAATTCCATTAATAACTCGATTATTTCTTCGGAGTCTTCTTTATCGAGTAAGGAGCTAACAAAGGTAGGTCTAGCTCTTCGTCTGGTACCTAAGTTAACTTCCGTTAGCTCATCTATCGTAGATTTAATCTCTTCTTCGAGTTCCGGTGGAGCGTTTCCAATTTGTAAATCTTCGAGTTCGTCTCGTAGTTTCCATGCGGCTTTCATTAGACTCGCAAGTGACAACCAAGCAAAATTCGGCATCGTCAACCGATCCTACCGTGCCGAATCCGAGACCATGCTTTGAATCGGGTGGACGACCGGAGTTATTCCATAATTTTTCAAAATGTTGTGATTGGCCTTTCGTCCATTGTCGAGGTAAGAAACCACGCCGAATTAAATTTTGAACACGGGAGAATACCACTCAAAAGGTAATTCCATTAATTCCGATGAAGTGACATCTTCAAATTGTACATTATTTTCGCTTTGGAGGAAGAAGCACCACGGTAGAATTTGATTGGCTTTCGCACCGCCGCTACGTACCTCTTTGACCACCATACCCTCGATCTTATTAGAATGGATCGGGGTCGTGGTCATAGTATGTACATAGTGGTTAATCTTCTCGTACATCGATTTATATTCTTCATTCTTCTCATCTTCGAGAGAGATCTTGAATTGCGGCTTTTTCCGACTTATTGTCGTCGCTTCTTGTTCGATTTCTTTTTCTTCTTCGTAACTATCTTCCCAATCAACATCGATGGTCGGTTTCCTCTGTCCAATTGTCCTAACGTCTCTACCACGGCCTCGTCCTCGGATGCGAGTTGTGGAGAAACCTTCACCATCTCGCCGTAAGGGAGTGGTGAGTGACTGTTGGACTAGAACTTCAGGTTCTTCGTTGTCTCGAACTTTCTTTGCTTCATTTGTCATGGTATCTCCGGAGAAAATTGTTTTCTTCGGTGGTGCATAATAAGTCGCATCTTCATGGATTCCAATTTCATGTACGGAGAATGGTTGTAAGTCACCTTTGATGCACTCGTTCCCCTCCATCGTAGTATTTGATGCACCGGTGTAGAGATGATGGTACCATCCCGTTTTCATGTATCCATGGTCGGCCCAAGAGAGCGTTGAACGACGTTTCGAATCAATTATGTGAAATTTTGCGGTTGTCTTTGCTAAGTCACCGGTCTTCATTAGTAGCGTTATTGATCCGAGGGCTCTTTCTCCTTTTCGGTCGAATCCTCTTAATAACATTTTGTCTCGCTTCTAGCTCACGAGCATCAATTTCCAAATATGCTAGTTGTTCGAAGACTCATTATATTGATCGATGCTCCCGGATCCACCAATACTTCGGAGAGCGTAAACTTCCCAATCAGAATCGAAATGTACAACGGTCGGTCGTGATCCGTTGTTCCAAGTAAGTAGGTCATTGTCCGTGAAGGTAACACCTCGTTGTTCCTTTAACGAGCAAACCTCATCTAAGGAATCTCCCGCCATTCGAGCTAAGCAAATTTCCGGATCAAGTAAGGCCTCGATCGAGCTTCTCTCATTTCCTTTGATAAGATGAGAGCATCGTAGATGCTCGGTTCGGTCGGTAGTTTCCTAAGATGGGCTAGCACGTTGTAGTCCACTTTATTTTCATGTGTCTCGGCTTCTTCTCGAATGGGTATTTCTTCGCACGGGTTGATTCTTCCCGAACAACCACCGCTTTCCTTTGTCCTTTGGACCCATTCTCGGAGGTAGAACTCTTCCACTTCTTAAGTTGACTTCGTAATTTCTTCCGAATCTAGTGTCGAGCTTGCTGGTGTTTCTTCCCGAATCGGAATGACAGCTCTTCCGGATTAGCTTCGCAGTCCGAAGGCTCTAACTCTATCGCGACCGGAGCTCCTCGAAACTCGCAGATAGATTCGTTGCTCGTTGAACTCTCGTAGCCTCCTCGATGGATGTCTTCTTTGTCATTTCGATCGTCGAGATCGTGTATGATTCGAGAATTGTCGTTGGTATCGAAATCGATGTCCGGATTGTCGCTAGTTACGTAATCGTTAGAAATGATCAAAACGTAGCCAACGCCATCACCCTTATCATTATATGATCCCACCGAAGTGAGCAGATAATCATACGGAGTCGAGGTTCGAGGGATTTCTCCCCGAATCCGAAACAACTATCCTAGGATAAGTAGCCCCTAGTCCAGCCTTAGGAGCCTCGGTCTTCTCTTCTTCGTCGATTTTCTTCTTCTCTTCAATCGTCTCTCGTCGAGGTGGTTATTCTATCGCAAGTGATAAGTACTCGCTAACGAGTTTCGAACTCGAATCGAAGCTCGCACCGAAGCGGCTTGGATGTCGTCTAAAATCTTTTTCGAAGACCTTGTCCAAGCGGTAGTCCATCCATCGTCGAGCCGTATAGGGATCTATCGGAATGATGGGATCGGCTGAGACAACATTGACGGAACCTCCTTTCGGGGTTCCTTCATGTACTCCTTCGGGATTGTTATATTCCCTTCCGAAGGTTGTCATTGAGCCAACTTTCGAAGGTAATGCAATCCTCCATCTTGTGTCCAAGCATCCGGTGATAAGGGCAAAAGTTGGGATCACTTTTCTTGTTGACTTCCTCTCGGTCTCTTAGGCTCCGGCACTGGAAATCTGGAGTTTTCATCGACTACGAAACATTTTCGTATCGTGCTTCATTTTTGAATGGATATTCCCCGCTCGAAGCTCCCTTAATGTACGTTGCGGACGAGGCGGTTGTTCGTACTCGTGGAGATGACCGATAGCCGGGTCGAGGTTGTTGATAACTCGTCGAGGTTGCTGTGGCCGTTCGGACGATATTTGTATCGGTTGCTCGCCTTTGTCGACCGCCGCAACGATCCCGAATTTCTTTTCAAAAGTCTTCACAAGCTTTTGCTCGTCCGTCTTATCGGCGAAACTTAATTGCTTTGCCTCCTCTTGCAAGCTTCCGGCCTTGCTTAACAACTTCTCGAAAGTCTTAATGGTGAATCCTTTCGAGGAGAAGTGCTATCGGGCCGTGAATGCTTTTAAGTAAGATGCCGACCGCATGTTGTTCTTGTAGTTGTGGTTCACACTTCATGCTTAAGTTCCTCCATCGAAGTATGTAATCCACCAAAGTTTCGTTCGGCTTCTGCTTCTCTACCACTAAATCACCTATAGTGATGTGGTGCTGAGCTCCGCGAATCGCTTCGATGAAGAGGTTTTCTAGTTCCGAGAACGTCTTCACCGAACCATTTGGTAATTCCGCATACCAATCAAAGGCGATCCCCGACGAGCTGCCGACGAACCGTCGGAAGAGTAATGCATCGCTCCCGCCGCATTGCAACAACTCGGCACGAAAGTGTGCAACATGCCGTCGGGGTTCCTGGTTCCATCAAAGGTCTTGAACAGAGGTGGTACGAAGCCTTTGGGTATCGGACTGCGTCGAATTCTTCCGGTAAGGTCTACCCGTCCGAATGGATGTCCCGCTCTTTCGATTGTGCTAAGGCTTCTCGCACTCGTCGTTCCACCAAGCTCTTGATATCCTTTTCGGAATCATGCTTTCGTGTCGTATCTTTCTTTAGCCGATCGTCCCCGTTGACGGATGTAATCTCCTTTCCTCCGTCCACAATGTGAATGACCT
Source organism: Papilionanthe hookeriana x Papilionanthe teres (assembly GCA_022702705.1). Taxonomy (NCBI): domain Eukaryota; kingdom Viridiplantae; phylum Streptophyta; class Magnoliopsida; order Asparagales; family Orchidaceae; genus Papilionanthe; species Papilionanthe hookeriana x Papilionanthe teres. The sequence continues at coordinate 27,098,485 of CM040438.1, forward strand.
CCGGGGGTGTCTCTTCTGGGGTTGCACTCGACTTTGGAGAGTGGCTAGAGCCATAGCCATCTCTTCCATCCTCTTCGCCATTCGGGCGATCGTATCGTCTCTCTCTTGAAGTTGTCTTCTCATCACTTCCGGCTCCTCTCTTTCTGCGGCTGCAGGAGCACCTTGTGAAGCTGACGAAGCTCGTGTTTCGACCATGTTGATTTCTGCATACTCATCGTCCATGAATTCTGAAGAATCAATCTCGTCTCCGAATTTCTCCTCTCTTTCTTTTGCTAGTCGTCGAATATCAGTCCTCAACTTTTCCATAGCGTCTTCTAGCGGTCTTTTCTGTGCATCTTCGCAGTTGTCGTGCGATAGCTGTCGGGTCCCCTTCTCACGAGCCCCCTTCATTGTAGTAGTACTTTCTTCGAATTCAAGTCTCCTGACGAGACTTTCCTTTTCGGGCTGTTGTTTCAATCTTAATCGTCCAAGTAGTGGGTCGCCATACCATCCTTCTAGCAACGAAGGTCTAGGACCGCATGGTCCGTCGACCCAAATGCTCGGAAGGTGGTATCCTCCCTAATCCGTAACCCCGAGACGACGACGAGCGGACTAGCCTTCATCCTTTTATTTGGCTTTTCCGTAACAACGGCAGGTTCTACTCGGGCCCAAGACGGGATTTGACTGGCACCCGCCCTATCCTTCGTAGAATCTCCGATACGGGGCATTTCTCTTTCTTCGCTAGCTTCTCGATCACAGTCTGTAGTCGGGCAAATGGTGTAATCCTAGCCCTTTTCTTTCTGCTGTCGTCGTAGTATGCTGGTCGAGGTAATGTAGAAACAATCCTGCGGACATTTTCCTCATCAGCTGCGGCGGAAAGGGGATGGAATCTACTTCCTTCCAAAAAGGGTGTATCTTCATGCAATGGTATGTATTCAGGTAATGGTGTGTACTCGTGGATTTCGGGATTTCCTCCAGAAAGCGACTTCAGCAGCTCCGGCCTTCCCGGAAATCTTCCTACTTCGTTCCTTCTTTGGGTCCGTGTTAGTGATGGAATTCTTGAGCTGGACCCGATTTCAAAAACGAAGGTCTCACAGAAAGTCCGTACCCTCCACGGTAGCAGAGGTTCACCATAGTGCTTGGATTTCCTTCCCCTTTAATTTGGCGTAGCCGGGGTAGGTGCAGAGACAACTGCACCAGTGGGGGTAGCAAGAACTGGTCCTTCGTGGACGGCGAGTCCTCCTCTCAGTTGGAATCTTTTGCAGAGGAGGAAACTCTCGAGTTGACCTAAGGTTGAACTCGAGCAACGGCTTCTCAGTTTCAGATACTTTGTTCGTCAGCGCGAAAAGGGAAACGTCGGTAATCTTGACATTTGTGTTCTCGAATCCTTGTCCAAACCGGATGATCCCATTGTCGGGCAGCTCATCCTTGTAAACAGCGAAGTCCAGTCCATTGGTGAAGGAGAAAATCAGCTTTGGAGCTTCCATTTCTGCAGGGTAGATCCTGATTGTCAGTCCCAAGTTATGCTTCTTCTCATTAGGACGAAAAGAAAGGAATCGAAAAGAGTCCGAACACATTCTTGTTCATGTATTTATAAGAAGGGGTTATTTGTTAAAAGAGTCATTCATTAAAGGGTTTGTTTGTTTAGAACGGAGTGTTCAAAGGTGTAGAGAAGGTAAGGAATCCGATTCAGAGTTGGGAAGGAAAAGAAAGTCTTATGCAAGACTTCTCGACTCGAAGGATCACTCCTAAACTAACACCTATTGGGGGTCCACCCCGCCTCAGAAATGAGGTAAAAGGATCTCGGAACCCTCTCTGTTTAGGGGTGTCTAAACAGTGGCTCCTAAATCCGAGAGAATGTTGGCTATACCTGTTCAAGGTAGAAATGAACATAGTACATCAACGGAAAGAAGGGTAGTTTGATCCATTAGGGACATGGATACACTACCGATTTTTGAAAGCAGAATTATCTGATTGAAATGGAGAGAGGAATTGTCCCCAGCGGAGTCGCCAGAAATTGTCAGCATATTTTTAATTTAACTTAAATGAATAATTTGAAAAGTAGTATTTAATTTTGAAAATAATTTTAAATTTGAAGATTTTAAGATATGAAATCAAGCTGATCTCACATCCCAAATAGTTTATATAAACGAGCACCGCACTACAAAACGTATACCCTTAAGGATAGATACACTGCTTGATGGTGGGGCTCGATTAAATAAACTAAAAGATTTGTGACATCCTTTTGGTCTGCAAACCAATTTCATGTGCCGACAAATTCCCCTGCTTAATATAAAAACATTAAACAGGGTTTATATTACCTGGGTTCTTTAAAATTCTCTATAAGGGCAAGCCCCTATAGTTAATTACATCTTAAGTGACGGGAATCACCTAAGAAAACTCTCGATAATAATCAATAATTCTCGCTCTCAAGAATTTCAAAGTTTAAGTTTTCAAGGGATTGAATTTTGGAATTTCAATAGGGAATGGATCAAATTTGGAAGATTTTATTTTGGGAATTCAAGGGAAGAAAAGTAGGAGAAATTACAGATTCGAAGCGAACTTCGGTAATTTCCCGACTATCCTATTGTTTGGCTTAGATTTAGGAAAGTCCTAATGTTTATTTAATATTTTGATCTCGCCAATTTTAATTAATTAGGACTTATATTCGTATGACATGATCATACAAATAGCCTCGAAGATGTGAGGGTTTATGTCGTATCGGACGACTACCTCGGAGTCCTAAGACCGTTAGGGCTTAATTTGCCATGCAAATGCCTAACGAAGAGTTGAGGATTTATGTTGCACTAAGCAAACTACCTCGAAATCCTATGGATTGGTTATTTAATTCTAAGAAAGTTTTGCTGATGTGGATTTCAGTTTTGCTGACGACGATGGCTATGCTGCTCACCATGCTCCGAGCTCCTTGTTGTTGCAGATATTTAGTTTTAAAAGTCATAAATCAGAAGATGAGAGAAGTGTTTTGGTTTAGAGAAAATCTTAAAGTCCAAGTATTTTTAATATTTTAATTAAAACAAATCTTAAAGTTGATTATAACAACACCGGTTAAGATCCCACGGTTCCATCCTTCCGACATCGTTATTTTTATCGGATTCACTTAGTCCAGATGAATTTGCTAAACTCAACCGAATGAGTTCCACACTTTCATTTAGACCGTGGAAATCCCGTTAACAACACGTAGGTTACATCATCCGAGGTATTCCCGATCATCCAACAGGACGTTTTAATTTAGTTGTAATTGTAGTTTTGTGTTCTGTTTGTGATTAAATTTTGAGTTGTTTTATATTTTGAAATGTCGTGGCGGTGAATTTTATCTTGTAATGACTTTTAATTTAGTTTTGGTTTCAGTTTTAGGGACTATCCTAAAGGTGTGGGTTTTCATGCAACAGTTGTTTATCATGCAATAAAAGTAAGTGCGATGCGATTAAAGAAATTGCAATAATGTAAATTGCAATAAAATAAAAGCGTACCTGGAGGGTCTTCCCGTCATCCCAAGCTGCACTTAAAACACAATTAGAATATTTAAACAAGTTCCTAGATAAAGCTAAGGGAAGGGTTATGGTTTTCTACCAAATTCCTAATCCTATAGCTAGTTATTTCCTATGACGTCTAAGTCTTTGTGTTTTAGTTTGAGGACGATTTTCTTCATCAAAGAATAATTAAATTCAATTGTTCTTATGAACATCCTATCATATCGAGGAAGTGCTTAAGACAAATCTTAAACATCTTTTCAATATTGATAGGATTATTTTAAGTCCAACTCGAATTTAATCATACAAATGAATTAATCGTCCGGGAATTCAAGTTTTGTTATCTTGCTCAGCGAACTAGGACATTTGAATATCCTATAAGTGAAGTAGCATTTCATTTAATGTTCTGTTTAGGAGTTATGATAACCAAAGCTCTCGAGGGCAAATTGGTATCGAAATCGTTTATGATTTAGTTTAACTTCAGTTAAAGGGTTTAAATTTGGAATAGTGTTCAAGTTGCTTTATATTTAATTTCTTTATGTCTTAGGTAATGGTATTTAATTCAATTTAATTTAATTTTAATTTAATTTAATTTGGTTTAGTTTTAATTTTAATTTAACTTTAATTTTTAATCTTAATTTTAATTTTAATTTTAATTTTAATTTTAATTTTATTTGATTTTTATTTTAATTTAATTTAATTCAATTTAGTTTGATTTGATGTTAAATTAATTTAGTTTAATTTGATTTAATTTCCTTTAATTTAATTTAATTTGATTTGATTTAATTTAATTTGATTTAATTTAATTTAATTTAATTTAATTTATTTATTTGATTTAATTTAATTTAATTTGATTTAATTTAATTTATTTATTTGATTTAATTTAATTTAATTTGATTTGTTTATTTAATTTAATTTAATTTAATCTTTAATTTAATTTTATTTTTAATTTAATCGAGAATTTAAAAAGAGTTTAATAATTTAACTTTTTAATTTAATTTAATGATTAAGTCCTTTAACATTTTAAAACTTAAATTTGAATTATCATTTTTAATTAGGAATTAAATATTATTGAAATGATTAATTTAGGGATTTTTTAAATTAAAGAATAAATCTCTTCCTAATAATATCCCTATTTTAATAATTCCAATTTTATTATTCTTCCAAATTTAATCAATTATTTAATTAAGGTTTATTTCAATTATTTTAAATTGTTTAATGAGTTTCTACCCTTTAATTATTTAAATTTCAATCATCCAAATCAGATTAAGATCAAATATTTTACTTGTTAATTTTATTAAACCTAAAGTTTTAATTAAGGGTTAAAATTTTTTAATTACCATTTTGCCCTTCAAGCTTAATAATTTCATAACTCACTAAATTGAGCTCAAATGAACTTGAAATTTTTATGTGACTTCACTCATATGCCAATGAAGACATGAGAGGAGAAAATGTGATTTTTCTATATTTAATTTATTTATATAATTATTTTTAGTGGAAAATAGGAATTTCCAAGGAAAATTTAATAATATGACCAAGAGAAAGTTTCTGTCCTTAAGAAAATTATGGGACATTCCTAATGACCAGAGGACCACTTGGACCAATTTTGGTGATTTTTTGAATTATATTATTTTTATTATAATTATTTTAAGTTTTGGAGTATTAATTAATTTAAAAATAAAATAAAGGTTGAAAAATGAATTTTATATTTTTTAAAAATCTCTCTGATATCAAGGAAATTAGAGAATAAATTTTTGCAATTTTCTGATTTTTTCTTGATTTATTATAATTATTTTAGTGAAAATGCTAGAAAATACATTTTTTAATTTTAAAATTACCCTAGAGTTTTAAAATTTAATATCTCATTAAATAGACCTAAGAAAAATATGGGGTTTGTTCCTAAGTGATTAAGATTCAAAATGTGACATTTTGGTGAATTTTATTATTTTTGTGATTTTTATTATTTTTTAATTATCAAAAATATTAAAATAATATTAAAAATCAACTTTTTTAGAAAATTGAAATTTTAATTTTCTTAAATCCCCCTAATATCAGAGAGGCTCCAAAACCAATTTGGTGAATTTTTGAAAGGTATTTTGAAAGTTATGAATTTTTAAAGTTCAAATTGACTAAATGGCTTAATCAACCCATTTAGGAGGGCTAACCAAGTCCAATTGACTTCAAATTTTTATGGAGGGTTCCTCTGATCCTAAAGGTCAGTGGAGAATTAATTTCAAGTCAATTTGATGTATGGTTAACTCTAATTAATTAGGGATGTAGTTTGGGTGTTTAAGCCAAATAGAGTTATTTTAAATGAACTAACTCAAAACCTATTTTTCCTAGGGTCCTCTGGTCATAAGGGACATCACCAAATTTTTCTAGAATTTATTTCACAACATGCTAATTATTAGAATTAAAATACTCAAAACAAGTAACATGAATTTGAAAAATCAATAACTTCTCATAGGGATGGTCTCGACTTTGGAAAATTCGAGGAATTTTCCCAAATTCGGAGGCTTCAAAAGCTCCTATGGTCTCATGCCATGGTGAATTTCCTACATGCATGGAGAATTAAAATAATGCAGACGAGTAAATAAATTATTAAAATTAAAATACTTGATGAAATTAAATGATTTCTTTTCCACATTATTCTCCTCTCGTTCACTGAGCAAGAGGGTATTTTTATTTTATTTTTATGATTTTCCTACACAAAGTTATGAATTTTCCAAGTTCAGGGAATTAAATAAATAGAAAAAATCCCTAATTTTCTACTTATCCGAGTCGGCGCCGCGTCATCCTCGGCATCTCCGAACGGCCACGCGGCGCGCTCTCATTCGATGCCGCCGCCTGAGTCAGCAGCCCGGGTCCCGCGGTTCACGTACCATCTCCTGGTCCGACGCCATCTGAGCCGTCCGTCCGCGCGTGTATTAAATGAATGGCATCCATTCATCGTCCCCAAGCCTCCTAACCCGAGAACCGTCCATCTTCTAGGCCTAAGATCTCACTCGATACTCGACCAAATCTAGCGTTCTTATGCTCTATGGATTCGTCTCGAGAAGACGAACACATCCATACGGTTTATGTGGCATGAAATCGACTTAATGAAAATGGAGAATGTTCGAAGCTCGGGAAGAAGAGTGAGGCCATACCTTTGCTCGCAGAAGTGTGGCTTCGATCCGAGGGTTGTTTCACCTTCGATTGGATCCCGACAAGCTCCGCGATGAAGTCTCCTGGTCCGGTGAATTGTCTAGGTGTGATTTCGACCAAGCCCGATCACAAAACTTGGAGGCCTGAGCAACTCGGGTGGCTCTGGAGATGGGGCTTTCAGGTGGAAAACTTCTCCTCTCGGTCCGGTGAAGGTGTAGGACCAATCAATTTGAAGATTGATCCACCGTGAAGAAGTGTCCTAGTTTTTAGGCTAGAGTTCGAACTCAAAATCGAGCTCACCGTGGGGAATCGGGCTGGAATTCAGTGGGGATCAAATGCTCTATGTATGGGGAGTAGTCTGGAACAATTTTGGCAGAGTTTCCTTAAGGTTTGTTTCAGCACCTCTCATGGCCGAGAAGGGGTGGTGTTTAAATAGGAGAGGGTGGAGGGCCTCCCATGGAGAGTTAGGGCTTGGGATCACCGCTCTTGGCAAGAGAAGAAGCAGCCGCAATGGCCACTGGGGATGGGGCAACTCAGCAGGTGAGAATTCCAAGTTTGGGCTCACATGCGAGCTCTCGGCCTGGTGGTTTCCGGCGGCCGTGGTGGCCGGCCGGCCGTGCATGGGTCACCCTCAAGGTCGGTGGGTCGTGGCCGTGGTTTGGTGCATTCAATTGGCAATTGCCATGTGTAAAGGCTTTGATCCAAAGTAGGATGGGGCATGGCTAGTTTTGAGTCTAAATGGGTCAATCCACCCATTTGGGCTTGGTGCACCCTTCAAGGTGGCTTTGGATGCTATGGGGGATCAAAGGGATCGACTGGTTCGGCATGGAGAAGTCTCCATCCAAATATATTTGGATTAAATTTAAGTTTAGGTGAATCATGATTAAGGCTAATTAGCTTTAGGGATTAAGGAAAGCCCTCCTCTTCTTACCCAATATGGCATGGTGGAGTGTCCAAGGCTCTCATGGCTCACATGTGGCTCATGCATGGCTTCATGGCTCATCTTTGGCTTGGGGAAAGTTAAGTCAATTTCATGGAAAAGGGTTTTTTGTGAATTTTGGTATTTTAATGGGAATTGGCATATGGCTTGATTTGGGATGATTTGATGATGAATTTAGGACTTAGGTATTGAGTTTAATTGAAAGTATGATGAGGGGAAATGTCATATGGGCTTTGGGACCAATTTTGGGCCTTTGGATGTGGTAAAAGATGGGTTTTTAAAATGGTTTAAGGAATGGGCCTTTAAGTTTAAAGATGAATTTATGGATGGGAATTTTGTAAAGAGGTTGGGCCAAATAATTGTTGGGTTTAGCTCATGGATGTGTCATGAGTGACTTGAAGCAAATTGGGGGTGATTTGGGTTTGAATTGGGTTGAATTTGGGCTCTTTTGGTGAATGGGCTAATATAGGTCAAAATGGGCCAAGTTGGGCCAATGTTGGGCTAGGGTTGAAATTGATGTAAAATTAATGTTGAGAAATGTTTATGGGAGTGTTTCAAAGAGGTTTTGACTTTGGTTGGGCTTTGATTTTGGGGTTTGGGCTCATTTGGGTTAGGTTTGGGTTTGGGTCAAAATTGGGCCTTTTAGCTTTGGGTTGAATTTGACTGGGGTTTGGGTCTAAATTTTGGGCAAATAATGTTAGTGTTTTGTTTGTGGGGATGTTAAGGAAGATTTAGAAAAGATTTGAGGTTAATTGGAGTTGAATTGGGTGAGTTTGGGTTAGGTTTGGGTCATGGGTCCAAATTGGGCTTTAAGGCCAAAAGTGAAATTGGATCCAAATGTCAATCAAATTGGACTTGGATTTGGTCTAGATTGGTGTTGGGAATGTTGAATTGAAGTTTAGAATTGAATTGGACCAGAATTTGGGTCAATTGGGTAGGTTTGGTTTGACATTGGGTTCACTTAGTGGTTAAAATGGGTCAAATTGGGGGTTTTGATAAAAGTGGGGTAAATTGACAAAATTGGTCCATGGTGTAGTTGAACAAAATGAAATTGGGAATATTTGGGATTTTCTGGAATTTTCTGGGAATTTTCTGAATTTTTGGATTTTTGGATTTTTGGTTCAAGGGGGGTATTTTGGGTATTTGGAGGGTATTGGGAGGTTTTCTTGGAATTTTTGATATTTTTGGCTATGGATGATCAATTTGAGTGGAGAGAAATGTTTAGAAATGATTTTGGAGAATTTTGGGTGATTTGGAAATTTTTGAGAAATTTGGGTAGTTTCGAGGTTTTGGGTAGGTTAAGCGAGTGTAGGGTCCCGGGGTCAAAAATTGAAAATTTGGAGAATTGAAGATCGGGTGAATATAAGTGGAATGAAATCATTTTGGTTGAGCCATGAAGCCATATCAAGCCCACATGAGCCATGAAGGGACTCATTTGAGGCATTCACTATGTTGTTCCTAACCCTCTAGCCAAGGGCTTAGTGGGTTAAGGACCATCCATATGAATCACCTACATGAGTCAGGAGATCAAGTTAGGTATGGGTGTGGTTTTTTTTTTTTTTTTTTTTAAGAGGTGTGTGTAAGTGTAGTGTATAAATTTAGTTTATTTGTAAGTCGCCTCTTCACTGCACTGTGCCACCTGTAGGCGGTCCTAAGGTCAAAGAGTCCTAGTAGGAACCCATCCTTTAAACTTCCACATTTGATTTCAACCCTCTAGGTGATTAGGGGTCTATAGTCAAGTTTGTGGAGTTTGCGGGGAGTTAAGAAGTGGTTTGAATCTCTAAAAGGTGGTGGATCCCAATTCTAGTCCTCTAAGATAGTCAAAGGAAAAGCCTAAGGCTAGATCCTAAGTACTAAAAAGAAGAAGAGAAGACCTCATCAAAAATGAGGTCAACAACAGTCTTTTCTAAAATTTGTTTAATCTCACGATTAGAAACTTCAGCTAAACCACTGGTTTGAGGATGATAAATAGTAGAGAATCTATGAACAATATTAAACTTTTCTGCCAATCTCTGAATATATTTATTCCTAAAATGGGATCTTCGTCAGTGATAATCACTCTCGGCATACCGTATCTTGTGAAAATGTTTTTCATTAAGAATCTTGAAACATTTTAGCATCACAACGAGGTAAAGCTTGTGCTTCAATTCACTTTGAAACATAATCAACTGCAATCAAAATATATAAGTTCCCAAATGAAGGAATAAATGGTCCCATGAAATCTAATCTCCAAACATAAAAAATCTCAACTTCTAACATGAAATTCAGAGGCATTTCATTTCTTCTAGATATATTACCTACTCGTTGGCATCTATCACAAGTTTTTATATATCTGTAAACATCTCTAAAGAGAGTAGGCCAATAAAATCCGGCTTGAAAAATTTTATGCGCAGTTTTATCAATCCCAAAATGTCCTCCAAATTCAGAATCATGACATTTCTGAATAATCAGTTCAGTTTCTTCATAAGGCACACATCTCATAATAATTATAAATATGGTTCATCTCAAAAATATGCTTTTGCCTCATGAATGAATTTTTTCTATCGCTGCAGTGTTAGCATAGGTAACAAAATATCACTTACTATATAATTAACTATATCAGCATACCAAGATATTTTCTACTCATTAATATTATAAAGTTGTTCATCAGGGAAACTGTTTGTTATTTCATTGTTGGTGTCAGATAATTTGTGATATTCTAGTCTCGACAAATGATCAGCAATTTTATTATCAGATCCCTTTCTATCAATCACCAAAAAAATTGAATTTTTGCATTAAAAGTACCCATCTGATTAATCTTGGCTTTGTATCCTTCTTTGCATCAGATATTTAATAGTAGAATGATCAGTATACATAATACATTTAGTCCCAATTAAATATAATATGAATTTATCAAAAGCATAAACAATAGCCAGAAACTCTTTTTCAGTAATCGTATAGTTAATTTGAACATCATTAAGAGTTCTACTAGCATATTATATAACTTTAAAAATTTTATTATATCTTTGACTAAGAACAGCTCTAATAGCATAATCACTAGCATCGCACATTAATTCAAATAGTTTCTCGCAGTCAGGTGAAACTATTATAGGTGTTGTGATTAGTTTTTCCTTTAATAACTCAATGGCATTTGAGCAGTCTTCAGTAAATTCAAATTTCTTGTCCTTTTCTAGAAGTTGGCATAGATGATTGGTAATTTTTGAAAAAATTTTGATATAATGCCTGTGGAAACCAGCATGTCCATGAAAACTTCTTAACCCTCTCACTGTAGTAGGAGGTGGTAATTTAGATATTACTTGATATTTTTCAGAGTCTACTTCCATGACATTTTCAGAAATTTTATGCCCTAATACAATTCCTTCTGCAACCATAAATTGACATTTCTCCCAATTTATAACTAAATTAGTTCTTTTGCATAGCTCCAAAAGTTTTTCAAGATGATTTAATCATGTGTCAAATGATGTTCCAAACACAGAGAAATCATCCATAAATACTTCTATTCCATTATCAATTAACTTACAAACATCTCTGGAATGTTGCATGTGCATTACATAGTCCAAAAGGCATTCTTCGAAAAGCAAAAGTTCCATAAGGACTAGTAAATGTTGTTTTCTATTGATCCTCGGGAGAAATAGGTATTTGATGGTAACTGGTATATCCATCCAGAAAAAAGTAATACTTGTGTCCAACAAGTCCATCCAGCATTTGATCTAAAAAAGGAAGAGGAAAGTTATCTTTTCTAGTGGCGGCATTTAATTTTCTATAATCAATGCAAATACGCCATCCAGAAACTTGTCTGATAGGTATTAATTCATTATTTTCATTTGCTTCAACAGTTACTCCGTCTTTCTTTGGAACATAATGAATTGGACTTACCCAAATACTATCTGAAATAAGATATATATTTCCAGCATCTGACCAATTTAAAATTTCTTTTTTTACTACTTCTTTCATAATAGGGTTCAGTCTCCTTTGTGGATCAATTCTTTGTTTATGTTCATCATTTAATAAAATTCTGTGTATACAAATCGAATGACTAATTCCTTTAATATCAGCTAAAGTCCATCCAAAAGCTTTTTTATATTTTTTTAATGTATCCATTAATTTTTGTTCTTGAATTTCATTTAAGTTTGAGGATACAATTACTGGTAATGTTGAAAACTCTCCTAAAAATACATACTTCAAATGATTTGGAAGATTTTTTAATTCAAGTTCAAGGGGTTTTACAACAGATGGAATTAATATTTCATTTTCTGGTGCTGTTGAATCGAGCGTTTCAAATTGTTCCTGAATATAATCAGCTTCTTCTCTATTAATTTTATCATAATTATCTTTTTCCATATTTTATTTTTCTTCAAAATTTTCCTTGAAATATTCTTTTTTCAGATAATCACATATATCCATTCTGAAACATTCATCATCTTTTTCTATTGAAGCATATTTCATTGACTTTGAGATGTTAATGGTTACTTCTTGATCATTTACTCTCATATTCAACTCTCCTTTTTGAACATCTATCATGGCTCTTCCTATAGCTAAGAATGGTCTTCCTAAAATGATTGGAATTTCCTTATCTTCTACCATATCTAAAATAATAAAGTCCACAGGAAAGATAAATTTATCAACATTGACCAAAACATCTTCTACAACTCCTTTAGGATGTGTAATAGATCGATCAGCTAACTGCAGAGTTACAGAAGTCTGTGCAATCTCTCATATTCCTAACCTTTTAAAAGTTGATAAAGGCATCAAATTTATGCTAGCTCCCAAATCACATAATGCTCGCCTATAAAATTTTTCACCAATAGCACACGGGATAGTGAAACTACCAGGATCTTTAAGTTTTTCAGGAAGCTTTCTCTGAATTATAGCATTACGCTCTTCACTAAGTGCAACGATCTCATGATCTAGTAACTTCCTCTTTTTGTTGAGTATATCCTTCAAAAATTTAACATAATCAGGCATTTGTTACAAAGCTTCAACAAAATGAATATTTATTCACAAATTTTTTAAGATGTCTAAGAATTTAGCAAATCTTTTCCTTTATCTTGTTGTTTTAATCTTTGAGGAAATGGTGGTGGTGGTCTTTCAACAGTAATTTTCATAGGTTTCAGAGGAAAATCAGGATATAAACTTTCATTTTCTCCTTCAGTTTCTTCTTTTTCCTTTTTAACTACAGTTTTTTTTTGAACTCTTATTTCCAACTATTTTCCACTTCTTAATTGAATAGCCTTGATCTATTCTTTTCCATGATCTTTAGGATTTACTTCAACATTACTAGGTAAAGTTCCAACATGTCTATTGCTTAGTGCAGTAGCAATTTACCCTAATTGGTTTTCTATGTTTTTAATAGTAGCTTCTTGACTTTGTAATTGATTACCCATATTCAAAACTAGTTCTTCCATAGATAGCTTCTTCTCCTTAAATTGTGCATTATTATAAAAACCTGGTGGATTAGAAGGTCTATAATTGGAATTACCTTGATTGTTTATATTTCCTAATGGGTTTACGTGATTGTTCCCCCACTGAGGATTAACAGGATTAACATTACCTTGATTATTCCAATTAAAGTTTAGATGATTCTTTCAACCTGGATTATAATAGTTTGAAGAAGGGTTATTTTGTCTATTATTTATCAAATTTATAGTTTCATATGAAGATTGAGCATCTACAATTTGTCCTAATAAATTTTCTTCTAACACTGGAGGTGTTTGAGAATGATTCATTCCGTATTGATCTATTTTCTTTGAAAGAACAACAATTTGAGAAATTATCATAGTTAAAGCATCTGAATCATGAATACTGGCTACTCTCTTAAGATTTAGCCTTTCGGCAGGCAATTGAAAATTATTAGTAGTCATTTCTTCTATTAAAGCATAAACCTCTTCAAAAGGTTTAGACATTAGTGATCCACCAGCAGCAGCGTCAATAATAGATCTAAGAGATCTTACTAATCCATTATAAAAAGTTTGAATAATTAACCAATCTGGTAGAGCATGATGTGGGCATGTTCTAAGAAGTTCTTTTAATCTTTCCCAAGATTCATATATCGATTCTCCCTCATACTGACTGAAAGATGTGATATCTTTCTAAGCTTAACAGTCTTAGATGGTGGAAAATATTTCGATAAGAATTTTTGTGAAAGTTCCCCCCAAGTTCTAATAGATCCAGGTGCTAACGAATTTAACCAAGCATTAGTCTTATCCCTTAGTGAAAAAGGAAAAAGTCTAAGTCTGACAACATCATCAGACACTGTCGTATTTAAAAGTAGCAGAAAGTTCTAGAAAACTTGCAAGATCAAAATTAGGATCTTCATTTGAAGATTATTCCAGAATACGAGCTAGAAAGACTAAGAGAAAACTTTTGATTATTCCAGAATACGAGCTAGAAAGATTGAGCCATATATCCCACAATACGTCACCAGGCCTCGCCATTTGCAGATTATTCCAGAATACGAGCTAGAAAGAATGCAAAATGTCGAGAAGAAAACTTTTGAATACTTCGAGAGAATCGAGGCGAGGAGGATCAATATATTAGAAGGCCTCGAGCTACATACGAAGTGTTCTCGTAATACGAACAACAACAAATCGTGGACTGCATCCGGGATTTGAAAAGAATGGGCCGAGCAGGCCGCCTAAGAGAAAACACTTACTCGGAACCCCGGAGATGGATGTCAGGGAAAGGAAGAATTACCATACAATGTGGATGATGCTACAACTTCACAGAAGACAGGAAGGGAAACCCATGTTGACCTCATTTTTGATGAGGTCTTATCTTCTTCTTTTTAGTACTTAGGATCTAGCCTTGGGCTTTTCCTTTGACTGTCTTAGAGGACTAGAATTGGGACCCACCACTTAGAAATTCAAACCACTTCTAAACTCCCTGCAAACTCCACAAACTTGACTGTAGACCCCTAATCACCTAGAGGGTTGAAATCAAATGTGGAAGTTTAAAGGATGAGTTCCTATAGGACTCTTTGGCCTTAGGACTGCCCTGGGTGGCCTGGTCTGGTGAAGGGGCTGACTTACACACACTACACTCATACACTACACTTTCACATACTTCCTAAAACCACACCCATACCTAACTTGACCTCCTGACTCATGTAGGTGATTCACATGGATGGTCCTTAACCCCTAAGCCCTTGGCTAAGAGGGTTAGGAATAACATAGTGAATGCCTCAAATGAGTCCTCTCATGGCTCATGTGGGCTTGATATGGCTTCATGGCTCAACCAAAATGATTTCTTTCCACCTAAATCCACCCAATCTTCAATTTCCCAAATTTTCAATTTTTGACCCCCGGGGCCCTACACCTACTAAACCTACCCAAAACCCTTGAAATTACCCAAATTTTTGCAAAATTTCCAAATTACCCAAAATTTTTCAAAATTATTCCCAAACATTTCTACATCACTCAAATTGACCATCCATATCCAAAAATACCAAAATTCCAAGAAATACCTCCCAATACCCTCCAAATACCCAAAATACCCCTCTTGACCCAAAAATCCAAAAATTCAGAAAATTCCCAGAAAATTCCAAAAAATCCCAAATATTCCCAATTTTATTTTGTCCAACTACACCATGGGCCAATTTTGTCAATTTACCCTACTTTTATCAAAACCCCTAATTTGACCCATTTTAACCCAAAGTGAACCCAATGTCAAACCAAACCTACCCAATTGACCCCAATTTTGGTCCAATTCAATTCTAAACTTCAATTCAACATCCCCAATACCAATCTAGACCAAATCCAAGTCCAATTTGATTGACATTTGGATCCAATTCCACTTTTGGCCTTAAGGCCCATTTTTTGACCTAAGCCCAAACCTAACCCAAATGAACCCAAACCCCAAAATCAAAGCCCAACCAAAGTCAAAACCTCTTTAAAACACTCCCATAAACATTTCTCAACATTAATTTTACATCAATTTCAATCCTAGCCCAACTTGGCCCACTTGGACCTATATTGGCCCATTCACCAAAAGAATCCAAATCCAACCCAATTCAAGCCCAAACTACCCCAAATTTGCTTCAAGTTACTCATGACACATCCATGAGCTAAACCCAACAATTATTTGGCCCAACCTTTTACAAAAATTTTCATCCATGAACACATTCATAAACTTAAAAGCCCACTTCCCTTAAACCCTTCTAAAAGCCCATTTCCTTCAAAATTCAAAAGCCCAAATCTACCCTAAAGCCCACATGACATCTCCATTTGTCATCCATTTAATTAAAACCATTACCTAAGTCCTAAATTCACCATCAAATTATTCCAAATGAAGCTTCATCCAAATTTCCATCAAATTACCAAAAATTTCTAAAATCCATTTTCATGAAATTGACTCAACTTTCCCCAAGCCAAAGACAAGCCATGCAAGCCATGGACAAGCCACATGAAGCCATGGGAGGCTTGACATGTGACCATGCCATTAATGGTAAAAGGAGGGGCTCCTTTCCTAATCTTTCATTAAGCCTTTTTTACCTTAAGCATGTCGCACACTAAACCATGTTTAGCCACCTCATCATGGATGGAGACCACACCACTCTCTCTTGGCCGACCCAATCGATCCTCTCAGCCCAAAATCAGACCATGGGGAGGTGAACCAAGCCCAAAAGGTGGGTTGACCCCTTTGGACTCAAAATAGGCTCATCCCCCATTCCATTTCAATCCAACTCCTTTACACATGGCAATTGCCAATTGATTGCACAAACCTCCAGCCCTGACCCACCTGACCCTGAGGGTGACCCATGCCTGGCCGGCCGGCCACCAGGCCGCCGGAAAACACCATGGCCGAGAGCTCACATGTGAGCCAACATTGAAATTCTCACTTGTTGAGCTGCCCCATCCCTAGTGGTTACCATGGTCGATCTTCTCCTCACCGAGAGCAGTCGATCCCAAGCCCTAACTCCCACAGGAGGCCCTCCACCCTCTCCTATTTAAACTCCACCCCTCTCGGCCATGAGGAGAGCCAAGCATAAACCTTGCCAAAACTCGCCAAAATTGTTCCGGACCCTTCTCCACCCTTAGAGCACTTGATCCCCGAGTGAAATCCCCCGCCATTTCTCCTCCGTAAGCTCGATTTCGTAGTTGAAATTCCACCCAAAACCAGGACACTTCTCCACGGTGAGCCAATCCCCAAATTGATTGGCTCTACACCTTCACCGGACCAAGGGAAGGTGTCCACCATCAAAAGCCCCATCTCCGAGCCACCCGGTTGCTCCAACCTCCAAGCTTTGTGATCGGGCTTGGTCGAAATCATATCCAGAAAATTCACCAGACCAGGAGACTTCATCTGGAGCTTGCTGGGACCCAATCGAAGGTGCAACAACTCTCAGATTGAAGCCACACTTCTCTGAGCCAAGGTATGAGCTAACTCTTCATCCCGAGCTTCTAGCGATTCTCTATTTCAAATGCCTTAGTTTCAATGCATGTTAACCGTATAGATGTGTTCATCTCTTCAAGACGAATCCATGAAGTATAAGAACATAAAAATCCATCGAGAATCGAGTGAGATCTTAGGGATTTAGTGTGGACGGCTCACGGGTGAGAGCACTTGGGGACGATGAACGGATGCCGTCCATTCGATACACGCGCGGGCGGACGGCTCGGATGGCGTTGGACCGAGAGACGCGTACGAGAACCGCGGGGCCGGGCCGTCGACTCGGGTGGCGGCGTCGAACGGGAGCGCGCCGCGTGGTCTTTCGGAGTCGTCGAGGATGCGCCGGCGCCGACTCGGATAAGTAGAAAATTAGGGATTTTTTTGATTTATTTAATTCCCTAAACTTCAAAAATTCATATCTCTCGTCTAGAAAAATCGGAAAAATAAAATAAAAATACCCTCTTGCTCGATGAAGAGAGGAGAATAATGTGGAAAAGAAATCTCTTAATTTCATCAAATATTTTATTTTTTATAATTTATTTACTCTCTGCATTGTTTTAATTCTCCATGCATGCATACAATTCACCATGGCATGAGACCATAGGGTTTTTGAAGCCTCTGAATTTGGGAACATTCCCTGAATTTTCCAAAGTCAGAGGCCATCCCTATGAAGAGTTCTTGATTTTTCAAGTTCAGATTGCTGTTTTGAGTATTTTAATTCCAGTAAATAGCATGTTGTGAAATAAATTCTAGGAAAATTTGGTGATGTTCCTTATGACCAGAGAACCCTAGGAAAAATAGGTTTTGACTTAGTTCATTCAAAACAACCCTAATTGGCTTAAACACCCAAAATAGGTCTTTAATTGATTAGAGTTAACCAGGGATCAAATTAACTTGAAATCAATTCTCCACTGACCTTTAGGATCAGAGGAATCCACCATAAAAGTTTGAGGTCGATCGGACTTAGTTAACCCCACTAATTGGGTTGATTAAGTCACTTAGCCATTTTAAACTTTAAAAATTCATAACTTTTAAAATACTTTCAAAAATTCACCAAATTGGTTTTGGAGTCTCTCTGATATCAGGGGAACCTAAGAAAATTAAAATTTCAATTTTCTAAAAAAGTTGATTTTTAATAATATTTTAATATTTTTAATAATTAAAAAATAATAAAAATCACAAAAATAATAAAATTCACCAAAATGTCACATTTTGAATTTTAATCACTTAGGAACAAACCCCATATTTTTCCTAAGTCTATTTAGTGAGATATTAAATTTTAAAGCCCTAGGGTAATTTTTAAAATTAAAAAAATGTATTTTCTAGCATTTTCACTAAATTAATTACAATAAATCATAGAAAAATCAGAAAATTGCAAAATTTGCTTCTCTGATTTCCTTGATATCAGAGAGATTTTTGAAAAATATAAAATCCATTTTTCAACATTTATTTTATTTTTAAATTAATTAACACTCCAAAACTCAAAATAATTATAATAAAAATAATATAATTCAAAAAATCACCAAAATTGGTCCAGTGGTCCTCTGGTCATTAGGAATGTCCCCTAATTTTCTTAAGGACAGAAACTTCCCCTTGGTCATGTTATTAAATTTTCCTTGAAAATCTTTATTTTCCACCAAAAATAATTATATAAATAAATTAAATACAGAAAAATCACATTTTCCCCTCTCATGTCTTTATTGACATATGAGTGAAGTCACATAAAAATTTCAAGTTCATTTGAGTTCAATTTAGTGAGTTATGAAATTATTAAGTTTAAAGGGTAAAATGGTAATTAAATTTTAACCCTTAATTAAAACTTTAGGTTTAATAAAAATTAACAAGTAAAATATTTGATCTTAATCTGATTTGGATGATTGAAATTTAAATAATTAAAGGGTAGAAAACCATTAAACAATTTTAAAATGATTAAACTTTAATTAAAGAATGGATTAAATTTGGAAGAGTAATAAAATTGGAATTATTAAAATAAGGGATATTTATTAGGAAGAGGTTTATTCTTTAATTTAAAAATCCCTAAATTAATCATCTCATTAATATTCAACTCTTAATTAAAATGATAACTTAAATTTGAAATATTAAAAGACTTAATTGAATTATTAAACTCTTTTAAAATTTCAATTAAAATTAAAAATTAAATTGAATTCAATTAAATTAAAATTAAATTAAATTAAATTAAATTAAATTAAATTAAATTAAATTAAATAAATTAAATTAATTAAATTAAATTAAATTAAATTAATTAAATTAATTAAATTAAATTAAATAATTAAATTAAATTAAATCAAATTAAATTAAATTAAACAATTAAATTAAATTAAATTAAATTAAATAAATTAAATTAAATTAAATAATTAAATTGAATTAAATCAAATTAAATTAAATAATTAAATTAAATTAAATCAAATTAAATCAAATTAAATTCAAATTAAATCAAATCAAATTAATTAAACATCAAATCAAATTAAATTGAACTATATTGAATTAAATTAAATTAAAACTCAATTAAATTAAATTAAATTAAATTAAATATAACATCACCTAAGACATAAAGAATTCAAAATAAATTTAAAATAACTTGAACACTATTTCAAATTTAAACTCTTTAACTTAAACCAAATCATTTGAATACTAATTTACCCTTGAAAGCTTTAGTTATCATAACTCCTAAATAGAACATTAAATAAAGTGTTACTTCACTCATAGGATATTCAAATGTCCTAGTTCACTGAGCAAGTTAACAAAACTTGAAAACCTCGGACGATTAATTCATTTATATAATTAAATTCATTTGGACTTAAAACAATCCTAGAAATATTGAAAGGATGTTTAAGATTCTTCTTAAACACTTTCTCGATATGATAGGATGTTTATAAGAACAATTGAATTTAATTATTCTTTGATGAAGAAAATCGTCTTTAAACCAAAACACAAAGAACCTAGACGTCATAGGAAATGACTAGCTATAGGATTAGGAATTTGGTAGAAAACCATAACCTTTCCCTTAGCCTTTACCTAGAACTTGCTTAAATATGCTAATTGTGTTTTAAGTGCAGCTTGGGATGACGGGAAGACCCTCCAGGGTACGCATTTGTATTATTGCAATTTACTTTCCCGTAATTTATTTTCCAAATAATTTACATTATTGCAATTTACTTTATTGCAAATGCGTTTATTCTCTTGCATGATAAAACAACTGTTGCGTGAAAACCCACACCTTTAGGATAGCCCCTAAAACTGAAACCAAAACTAAGTTAAAAGTTATTGCAAGATAAAATTCACCGCCACAACATTTCAAAATATAAAACAACTCAAAATTTAATCACAAAAAGAACACAAAACTACAATTACAACTAAATTAAAACGTCCCGTCGGATGATCGGGAATACCTCGGATGATGTAACCTACGTGTTGCTAACGGGATTTCCACGTGTCTAAATGAAAGTGTGGAACTCATTTAGTCGAGTTTAGCAAATTCATCCGGACTAAGTGAATCCGATAAAAATAACGATGCCGGAAGGATGGAACCGTGGGATCTTAACCGGTGTTGTTATAATCAACTTTAAGATTGGTTTAATCAAAACATAAAAACATTTGGAAATTAAGATTCTCTCTAAACCAAAACACTTCTCTCATCCCCTGATTTGTGATTTCTAAAACTAAAACTCTGCAACAACAAGGAGCTCCGGAGCATGGTGAGCAAGACGGCCATCTTCGTCAGCGACAACAACTCTACATCGCGCTAAACTTTCCTAGAACTAAACAACAAAGCCATAGGATTTCGAGGTAGTTTGCTCTAGTGCAACATAAACCCTCAACTCTTCGTTAGGCATTTGCATTGCAAATTAAGCCCTAACTGGTCTTAGGATTCCGAGGTAGTCGTCCGATACGACATAAACCCTCACATCTTCGAGGCTATTTGTGTGATTTTATCATACAAATATAAGCCCTAATTAATTAAAATTGGCAAGATTGAAACACTAAATAAACATTAGGACTTTCCTAAACCCGAGCCGAACAATAGGATAGTCGGGAAATCACCGAAGTTCACTTCGAATCCGTAATTTCTCCTACCTTTCTTCCCTTGAATTCTCAAAATAAATTGTTCCAAATTAGATCCATTCCCTATTGAAAATTCCAAAATTCGATCTTTGAAAACTTTAAACTTTGAAATTCTTGAGAGCAGAATTATTGATTATTATCGAGAGTTTTCTTAGGTGATTCCCGTCACTTAAGATGTAATTAACTATAGGGGCTTGCCCTTATAGGGAATTTTGAAGAACCCGAGTAATATAAACCCCGTTTAATGCTTTCATATTAAGCGGGGAATTTGTCGGCTTATAAAATTGGTTCGCAGACCAAACGGATGTCACAAAACTTTTAGTTTATTTGATCGAGCCCCACCATCAAGCAGTGTGTCTATCCTTAGGGATAGATATACGGTTTGTGGTGCGGTGCTCGTTTATATAAACTATTTGGGATGTGAGATCGGTTTGATTTCATATCTTAAAATCTTCAAATTTAAAATTATTCTCAAAATCAAATACTTTTTTTTTCAAATTATTTATCTAAACTAAATTTAAAATTCGCCGACAACTTCTGTTAGGCGACCCCTTTTCAAAATATCACACAACCTAAAAAATAATGCCGACAACCCACTGGGGATACTCCGTTATGGCCAGGTGGATCCAATGCCATTAGTCATCAAAAGGATGGTAAAAATAATGATAGCATGGAGGGTACTGCCAGCAGATTGCATACCCAGCCAGCTTGCATCATTAACATTTACAAGAAGGGTGATCGCATACCCCCGCACATAGATCACCACGACTTTGTCGGACCTTTCGCACAGCTTTCTTTTTGAACGAATGTAATATCATGTTCGGATCCGACCTCCGGATAAGCGGGCCCAGGTGAGTTCCGAGGGCCAGTAAAGATACCATTATCGGTAGGTTCCGTCATGATACCGAAGGGCAACGGAGCGGTATGTCGCTAAACATTGCATACCGGGAGTACCAATGAAGCGGATCTCGGCTACTTTCGAAGGATGGATGACAGAAAGCACCTTACCACTTCCAGTCGGACCCGGAGCTAGAGAGCCTCCGACCTTACAAGCCGTGAGTTACATGGAAAATATCACACCTCCAACGTACATCCATACGGCATCCTTGCCAAGGATGGCTTGGAAGGTGATGTTATCGACCATGTACCTCACTATTCGTACATGAATTTTCGACGGATACCTTTTTGGATGGATCGACAAAGATCATACATAGTCCGTTTCGAGTCTATATGGATTGTATGAGATGTATTCCAGATCGAGTTGTATGATGTATCTTCAACATGATTGGAATGAAAGTGACCATGTCACATTTTTGGCCTTCACCTATTTTGTGCAAGTTAACTAAGAAACGCCATTGAAGTTAAATGAACTTCGAACAAAGAACAGAAAAGAAACAAAAAAAAGGAATAAAAGAAAACTTTCCTTAAAAATCTAAATAAAAAATGATGAACTCCAAATTCACGATAAAATAAAATTTGAATCGTTAAAGGACAAACAAAATGAACATAAATTTCAAATCAAATCTCAATCAAATTCAAATTCGACCTTCCAGAACTCAAATCAAATCTCAATCAAATTCAAATTCAACCTTCTAAATTTCAAATCAAATCTCAATCAAATTCAAATTCGACCTTCCAGATCTCAAATCAAATCTCAATCAAATTCAAATTCAACTTTCTAGATTCCAAATCAAATCTCAATCAAATTCAAACTCAATCTTCCAAATCTGAAATCCAATCCTTTCTACTCTCTCCCTTGTCTGGGATGGAAGCGGTTGATTCCATTGACACGGAGCCAAGAGGTTTTCAATTCGAATCTGATGGCGAGGAATTGCATAGGTAGGCTCGTCGTGGTGGAGGTAATTTTTGTATTTTTCTAAATGCATGCATTTTTTTTTTGTTTAGTAAATATTTTAGTCCATTGTGCTGACTACCTTACTTGACTAGGACTACTAACATCTCAAGACAAACTCGGCAGTAGAAACTCCTAAGGGACGGGCGAACGGTTCCGTGGTTCCTGCTCATCACAGCGCAGTCTCGAGTCGCGGCCCCATTCTACGATTCTCGTAATTTTTCTTTTTCGTTAGCCTTATCAACGTCCCCACCGCACTTACACTTTGCTTGATGGCCCCACATATAGCCTAAAGGGCTATATGTGCACACCCCATACGTCCCCCGAGGTGCGGACATTGAACCATGCGAGAAAATCCTGGGATGATGGATCAATGAAAGGGGAGAGAGAGAAACAATTCACCTAACACGAATCGTAAAACAAGGTGAATTGGTTCTCAAAAATCAATCAACTCAAGTCAAGCACTCCGACTCCCGACAATCCTCACTCGTCCTAAAGAAAAGACCTAAAAGTGTCACCACGCCTCAGGAAGGACTCAGACCTCTAAGGTGGAATCCTTCCCAAACTTTCAAGTACTACAAAGAAAAGGAAGCATAAAACAAAGCTGCGGGTAAAGAAAGTAAAATGCAGCGAAGTATAAAATGAAGGAGAAAAAGAAAATGAAACCATCCAAGAAAAATCGGGCAGCATAACTAAGATGAGAATGAATTTTCCACACTGGTAATTTATATAGAAAGGAATGCCGCAAGCATATGTATATGTACTAACCATTACTTCCATTCATCCCAAGCATGTATAAAGCTATATTAGAAGCATGAACACCGAGCCCTCCATTTTAGTGCAAATAGGAGCACCTTCCCAACTAAAAGAGCCAAACCGAGCCCACCAAATTGAGCCTCGAGAGCTTTAGAAATTACCCTTTTCTTTTTTGCAACATTTTCAATATAAGGAGGCAGTAATACAAAGCAAAACCAAACCTTTCATATTTCTAAAATGCAAGGCACCAAGATCCTCCAGCAATTGAAAATCATAAATAACTCTTTCCAGATTTTCAAAATGACTACCAAACATCTCAGTTTTTTGCAAATGAGTTTCCCAAAGCAAATAATTGGAACCATTGAAGATAATAGCCATATAAATATATGAGAAATTTAGTGGCACGTATGTATAAGGCACAATTTTGGGTGTTATAAATGTAAACATATGAATTAAGTGGTATGTATGTAACCTCCCCTAATTCAAAATACATCTCCAGATTTTCCTCTTGTGTAATTTTGCATTGCATTTTCTTAGCATCCTTCACATCTTCCAAAAATGTATTTTAATTTGCATCACCACTCAAATGTCACAACTCCCCAATGTTGTAACCATTTTCATTCTCAACATTAAACCCATCTAGTTCCTTAAGTGACCTCACTTCTCAATTCCAAAAAAAAAAAAAAGCTCTCAGGGCAATTCAAAGTGACGCATATTAGAAGAATTAATCACATCGGCCAAAGAATTGTCAAGGTAATATCCCACTCCATCATGTTTCAAAGATAACTTTATGAGTAATATATGGTGATTAAGTGAGATTAAGCACTTAACATACCCTTGCTGCAGCTTTCCATACTTATAGAAAATAAACAAAAAAAAACAAAAAGAGTTTGTAATCCTTGAATAAGGAAGCAACCACACTTCCATGTATCTAAGAAAATCTGGAATTCAAAACTCCAGTGAAACAAAACTAAGGGAAATTTACATACAAACCATGCAATTCTTAAGTTTTTACACGTATAGCACATATAAGTGCCATCCAAATTTGTAAGGATTTAGAGGAAGGCGGCTTGAAATTTGTGTATCAAATAGGTGTAACTATATGAATCAAATATTTCATGTATAAACGTCCAGAAATTTAGCGTATAGATGTAGATATTAAATTTAGGTGTTTAATATGTGAATACAAAAAGAATTGACCAATATGTATGTAAATCTCTCCCAGAAAAATATTGTATACAGGTATAATTCATCAGGGTGCACCAAGCCCAAATGGGTGGATTGACCCATTTAGACTCAAAACTAGCCATGCCCCATTCTACTTTGGATCAACGCCTTTACACATGGCAATTGCCAATTGAATGCACCAAACCCCAGCCCTGACCCACCTGACCTTGAGGGTGACCCATGCCTGGCCGGCCGGCCACCACAGCCGCCGGAAACCACCGGCCGAGAGCTCACATGTGAGCCCAAACTTGGAATTCTCACTCGCTGAGCTGCCCCATCCCCAGTGGCCATTGCGAGCTGTTCTTCTCTTGCCGAGAGCAGCTCGATCCCAAGCCCTAACTCTCCTGCGGAGGCCCTCCACCCTCTCCTATTTAAACACCACCCCTTCTCGGCCATGAGAGGTGCTGAAACAAACCTTAAGGAAACTCGCCAAAATTGTTCCGACTACTCCCCATACATAGAGCATTTGATCCCCACTGAATTCCGGCCCCAATTCCCCCGAGTGAGCTCGATTTTGAGTTCAACCTCTAGCCTAAAAACCAGGACACTTCTTCACAGTGGATCAATCTTCAAATTGATTGGTCCTACACCTTCACCAGACCAAGAGGAGAAGTTTTCCACTGAAAGCCCCATCTCCAGGCCACCCAGTTGCTCCAGCCTCCAAGCTTTGTGATCGGGCTTGGTCGAAATAACACCTAGACGATTCACTGCGACCGGGAGACTTCATCCGGAGCTTGCGGGATCCAATCGAAGATGAAACAACCTTCAGATCGAAGCCACACTTCTCTGAGCAAAGGTATGGCCTCACTCTTCTTCCCGAGCTTCTGAACATTCTCCATTTTCATTAAGTCAATTTCATGCCACATAAACCGTATGGATGTGTTCGTCTTCTCGAGACGAATCCATAGAGCATAAGAACGTTAGATTTGGTCAAGTATCGAGTGAGATCTTGGGCACAGAAGATGGACGGTTCTCGGGTTAGGAGGCTTGGGGACGATGAACGGATGTCGTTCATTTAATACACGCGCGGACGGACGGCTCGGATTGCGTCGGACCGGGAGATGGTACGTGAACCGCGGGACCCGGCCGCCGACTAGGCGGCGGCGTCGAATGAGAGCGCGCCGCGTGGCCGTTCGGAGATGCCGAGGATGACGCGGCGCCGACTCAGATAAGTAGAAAATTAGGGATTTTTTCTATTTATTTAATTCCCTGAACTTGAAAAATTCATAACTTTGTGTAGGAAAATCATAAAAATAAAATAAAAATACCCTCTTGCTCAGTGAACAGAGGAGAATAATGTGGAAAAGAAATCATTTAATTTCATCAAGTATTTTATTTTTAATAATTTATTTACTTGTCGCATTATTTTAATTCTCCATGCATGTAGGAAATTCACCATGGCATGAGACCATAGGGTTTTGAAGCCTCCGAATTTGGGAACATTCCCTGAATTTTCCAAAGTCAGAGGCCATCCCTATGAGAAGTTATTGATTTTTCAAATTCATGTTACTATTTTGAGTATTTTAATTCTAATAATTAGCATGTTGTGAAATAAATTCTAGGAAAATTTGGTGATGTCCCTTATGACCAGAGGACCCTAGGAAAAATAGGTTTTGAGTTAGTTCATTTAAAATAACCCTATTTGGCTTAAACACCCAAAATAGATCCCTAATTAATTAGAGTTAACCATACATCAAATTGACTTGAAATCAATTCTCCACTGACCTTTAGTAGCAGAGGAACCCTCCATAAAAATTTGAAGTCAATTGGACTTGGTTAGCCCTCCTAAATGGGTTGATTAAGCCATTTAGTCAATTTGAACTTTAAAAATTCATAACTTTCAAAATACCTTTCAAAAATTCACCAAATTGGTTTTGGAGCCTCTCTGATATTAGGGGGATTTAAGAAAATTAAAATTTCAATTATCTAAAAAAGTTGATTTTTAATATTATTTTAATATTTTTGATAATTAAAAAATAATAAAAATCACAAAAATAATAAAATTCACCAAAATGTCACATTTTGAATCTTAATCACTTAGGAATAAACCCCATATTTTTCTTAGGTCTATTTAATGAGATATTAAATTTTAAAACTCTAGGGTAATTTTAAAATTTAAAAAATGTATTTTCTAGCATTTTAACTAAAATAATTATAATAAATCAAGAAAAAATCAGAAAATTGGAAAAATTGATTCTCTGAATTCCTTGATATCAGAGAGATTTTTAAAAAATATAAAATTCATTTTTCAACCTTTATTTTATTTTTAAATTAATTAATACTCCAAAACTTAAAATAATTATAATAAAAATAATATAATTCAAAAAATCACCAAAATTGGTCCAAGTGGTCCTCTGGTCATTAGGAATGTCCCATAATTTTCTTAAGGATAGAAACTTTCCCTTGGTCATATTATTAAATTTTCCTTAGAAATTCCTATTTTCCACTAAAAATAATTATATAAATAAATTAAATATAGAAAAATCACATTTTCTCCTCTCATGTCTTCATTGGCATATGAGTGAAGTCACATAAAAATTTCAAGTTCATTTGAGTTCAATTTAGTGAGTTATGGAATTATTAAGCTTGAAGGGCAAAATGGTAATTAAAAAATTTTAACCCTTAATTAAAACTTTAGGTTTAATAAAATTAACAAGTAAAATATTTGATCTTAATCTGATTTGGATGATTGAAATTTAAATAATTAAAGGGTAGAAACCCATTAAACAGTTTAAAATAATTGAAATAAACCTTAATTAAATAATTGATTAAATTTGGAAGAATAATATAATTGGAATTATTAAAATAGGGATATTATTAGGAAGAGATTTATTCTTTAATTTAGAAAAATCCCTAAATTAATCATTTCAATAATATTTAATTCCTAATTAAAAATGATAATTCAAATTTAAGTTTTAAAATGTTAAAGGACATAATCATTAAATTAAATTAAAAAGTTAAATTATTAAACTCTTTTTAAATTCTCAATTAAATTAAAAATAAAATTAAATTAAAGATTAAATTAAATTAAATAAACAAATCAAATTAAATTAAATTAAATCAAATAAATAAATTAAATTAAATCAAATTAAATTAAATTAAATTAAATCAAATAAATAAATTAAATTAAATTAAATTAAATTAAATTAAATCAAATTAAATTAAATCAAATCAAATTAAATTAAATTAAAGGAAATTAAATCAAATTAAACTAAATTAATTTAACATCAAATCAAACTAAATTGAATTAAATTAAATTAAAATAAAAATCAAATAAAATTAAAATTAAAATTAAAATTAAGATTAAAAATTAAAGTTAAATTAAAATTAAAACTAAACCAAATTAAATTAAATTAAAGTTAAATTAAATTGAATTAAATAACATTACCTAAGACATAAAGAAATTAAATATAAAGCAACTTGAACACTATTCCAAATTTAAACCCTTTATCTGAAGTTAAACTAAATCATAAACGATTTCGATACCAATTTGCCCTCGAGAGCTTTGGTTATCATAACTCCTAAACAGAACATTAAATGAAATGATACTTCACTTATAGGATATTCAAATGTCCTAGTTCGCTGAGCAAGATAATAAAACTTGAATTCCCGGACGATTAATTCATTTGTATGATTAAATTCAGTTGGATTTAAAATAATCCTATCAATATTGAAAAGATGTTTAAGATTTGTCTTAAGCACTTCCTCGATATGATAGGATGTTCATAAGAACAATTGAATTTAATTATTCTTTGATGAAGAAAATCGTCCTCAAACTAAAACACAAAGACCTAGACGTCATAGGAAATGACTAGCTATAGGATTAGGAATTTGGTAGAAAACCATAACCCTTCCCTTAGCTTTATCTAGGAACTTGTTTAAATATTCTAATTGTGTTTTAAGTGCGGCTTGGGATGACGGGAAGACCCTCCGAGTACGCTTTTATTTTATTGCAATTTACATTATTGCAATTTCTTTAATTGCATCGCACTTACTTTTTCTTGCATGAAAAACAACTGTTGCATGAAAACCCACACCTTTAGGATAGTCCCTAAAACTGAAACCATAACTAAATTAAAAGTCATTACAAGATAAAATTCACCGCCACAACATTTCAAAATATAAAACAACTCAAAATTTAATCACAAACAGAACACAAAACTACAATTACAACTAAATTAAAACGTCCTGTTGGATGATCGGGAATACCTCGGATGATGTAACCTACGTGTTGCTAACGGGATTTCCCACGGTCTAAATGAAAGTGTGGAACTCATTCAGTTGAGTTTAGCAAATTCATCTGGACTAAGTGAATCCGATAAAAATAACGATATCGGAAGGATGGAACCGTGGGATCTTAACTGGTGTTGTTATAATCAACTTTAAGATTTGTTTTAATTAAAATATTAAAAATACTTGGACTTTAAGATTTTATCTAAACCAAAACACTTCTCTCATCTCCTGATTTATGACTTCTAAAACTAAATCTCCGCAACAACAAGGAGCTCGGAGCATGGTGAGCGACGACGGCCATCGTCGTCGCAAAGCCGAAATCCACATCAAGAAAACTTTCTTAGAATTAAATAACCAATCCATAGGATTTCGAGGTAGTTTGCTTAGTGCAACATAAATCCTCAACTCTTCGTTAGGCATTTGCATGGAAAATTAAGCCCTAACCGGTCTTAGGACTCCGAGGTAGTCGTCCGATAAGACATAAACCCTCACATCTTCGAGGCTATTTGTATGATCATGTCATACGAATATAAGTCCCAATATTTGACGGACGAAATTGAAGACTAGGAAGTTAGAGAAAACGTGTACGTCGGTTTTTCTGCAATACTTTTAAATCCTGTTTCGAGAAATTGGCACTTTTTCATATATGTGAAATTATTACAGACAATGAACATCGGTTAAGTCACCAAAGAGAGCACTATATTAAACTACTGCATTCAAATGAGATGGTCAATTGATATTGGACCAATTATCATGAAATCTGTGTTTGGCCTGATCGTTCAAGGATCATCTCAAGGGCTTGGACATCCTTCAATAATTTTCTCAATATGCAGTCTGTTTCAAGTATCATACGAGATTTAGGAAAATGTACTGCTACCTTGGAAACCTTTAGACCCAACCAATATGTTCCCAGCCAATGATGAGGAGAATGATATGAGTGTGATTATGGATCAAGCATCGCAAAATTCTATTCCTATTCGACCTCTAATAACAGACAAGACACCGATGATTTTACACTGAATGAAGAATATGGAAAAGCAGATACAAAATTTAACAAGTACAGTTAACAATATGTTTGATTTCTTTGATCATATCGATTGGAGGATGAAAGAACATTTTGATCATACTGGGCATTTTAAAGCAAGTTTGGTACGCTTAATGAGGAAGATGGGATGGATTGAAGAAGATTCAACTGAAGAATTCTCATTCAAGCCTTTTTATAACCTGTTCGTCCATGTTCAAGCAATGAGTGATACCAGAGGAGAAACCAACACTGATTTAGAAGAGTAGTAGAATTATTTTACTTTATTTTTTTTATTTTGAACTTGATTTGAACTATGTTTGTGTGTTTGCTTTCTTTGTTTGATTTTTAATCTCAGTATAGTTGAGATTATGTTTGAAATGTTTTTTTTCGGTATTTTGAGTGTTGTGGTTTAGATTGCGACCCTGATTAGATGAATTTAGGTTGAGAAAATACATGCTTATGTGTGTTATGTAATGTGTATTGTAAACACTTGGATTTAATATATAATTGTGAAGCTTTGTTGTGTGTATGTTTATTTGTGTTAATACATCACTTAATCACTTAAAATATATGATTAAAATGATCAAATTTCGACCTAGGGCTTGATAGATCTCGGATTTCGAGTGATTTCAACCCATTCTAACATCGAATTTTATCTTCCCTTGGTAAGAGCTTCCCTTCTATGTAAATTTTTTTTATTTTCACCATGAATTTCTTCCACATTAAGCAATTTTGGAAAATTTAAAAATGTGGAGAAAAGACTTAGAAGGAATTCATGGAACTTGATTTAGATTGCTTAAAACCACCTTTATAAGCCATTGTATTATTATTTTGGAGTTTAGTTTGGATTTTGTAATTTTGATAGATCGAACAATGGCTCCACCTCAAAAGAGGGGACTTGAATTCGATGAGACTCGATTTATAAATGCAAAAGCACAATCGAGATACACTTCAATCTTTCAAGGAAAAGAAGAGTATTCAAGATTGAGTTTTCGATAATCTCATAGGAGAGGTGGAACGAGTAATTATAGAGAGAAGATGAGAGAACTTCTGTTACACTACAAATAAAGCTGCTATTAAAGTTGTGAGAGAATTCTATTCTAATCTGACTCAACTTGAGGACGAACCTGTCCAAGTAAGAGGATTTTTGTCGATTTTAATGCTACCTGCATTAATTCTTTTTACGAGTTTCACGATTACTTTTCTAGCAAGTTTGAAACTTTTATAACTATGGAAGGTCCTTTAGACGATGTTATTGACTTTCTCACTGATGGGAAAGGCACTTGGAAAATTAAAAATCGTGAACGAATTAACTTTCCTCTTTCTATGATGAATGCCACAACTAAAGCATAGCATTATTTCATTTGTTCTACTCTGCTACCGACCTATCACCATAGTGAAGTCTCGAGAGAGAGAGCTGTTTTGAATTTCTGTATTCAGAACAATAGAAATATAAATGTGGGGAGAATAATTTACAAGAATATTATGGCTACGATGAAGAGTGAATCAAGTGGATATTTAGGACTGTTAACCTCATTTTTGGTGAGGTCTTTTCTTTCCTCTTAGTGCTTAGGATCTAGCCATAGGACTTCTCCTTGACTAACCTAGAAGACTAGAGATGGAACACACCATTTAGAAATTCAAACCAAATCTAAACTCTCTTTAGAATCCTAGATGGATGGTCATTAACCTCCAAATTACTTGAAAGGTTAGGACCAATGTGTAGGAAGACAATGATGAGTTCCTATAGGATGGTCAAGCCTTAGGACAGCCCAGGGTGGTCTGGTCTTGGTTGGGTCAGCTTGCACACACTACACTCACACACATTCTAAACCCTAAAACCACTCTTACCCAACTTGGCTTCCTGATTCATGTAGGAAACTCATTTGGATGGACCTCAACCCCTAAGCCCCTAGCTTAGAGGGTTAGGAACAACATATTAAGTGCCTAAAATGAGTCATCTCATGGCTCTTTTGAGCTTAACATGGCTTCATGGCTCAATCAAAATGGTTTCATTTTACTCACATCTAATCAATCTTCATTTTTCCCAAAATTTCAATTTTTGACCTCAGCCCTAAAACTCTCCAAAAATTACCAAATTGCCGCTGAAAAGGGGCCCGAAACTCAAAACTTCACAGTTACTCGGGCTACAAAAAATTCATTTCAGAGCGTTTCTCTCGTCAAACTGAGAAGTTTGACTGTAAACTTGTCATACTTCCGAGCTACCTTTGGGCCCCTCGTGGCCAAAATAGCTGATACTTAAAAAATGCTCCGGGATTCATAAACCTTCCACATAAATAAAAAATGACCCCAGACACTTTTGTTTGACTCCAAATTTTTTTCTAAACCACCTCGAGCCTTTAATTCAGCCTTTTGACTACTTACCCCAGAACCTCCCAAAATTACCAAAATGCCCTTCATAGCTAAAAATTTCAAAAATTCCAAAAAGTCCCAAAAAAATTCCAAAATATTATCCACATCATTTTGTTCAATTACCACATACCCCAATTTTGTCAATTTAACCCAATTTGATCAAAAATTCCAAATTTTCCCTTAAAGCTCAAAATTTACCCTATGTCCAAATCCACCAAATTGATCATCCAATTCAATTCAAAATCACTCCAAATCTTTTCCAAACTCTTCATAACACTTTCCTAAACCAAACTCAACATTCACTTAGCCCAAATTTTGATCCAAACCTAACCCAAACTCAAGCCCAAGTTTACCCCAAATTTAAAGGCCCAAAACCAAGCCCATGAGCTAAATCACTTCAATTAGCCCAAACGCACTCAAAAGCCCACATGCCAATAATCATTTCATCATCCCTTTGATTAAATGATTTGCCTAAGGTTCCAAATTCATCATTAAATTATTCCAAATCAAGCATCTTGACAATTTGCACTAAAAATCCAAAATATTTCAAAATCCCCTTTCATGAAAGCTCCCAAGCCAAAGGTGAGCCATGGAGGAGCCAAATGTGAGCAATGAATCTTGTGTCAAGCCATATGTAAGCCATGTAAGCTCTTTACACATCACCAAACCTTAAATAGCAAGGGAGTAAGCCTCTTTCATAAGCCATGTTTAAGCACTTTTAACCCTTTCCATGACACACCTTAACCCAAAATTGACACAAGTACTTGGGATAGGGACTTCTCCATTTTTTTTGGCTGACCCAAATCATCTTTTTCAGCCCAAATCAAATCATGGGAGGGTGAACCAAGCCAAATCCATGCTTTGACCCAAATTGACCCAAAAATGGCCCTTACACCCATACCCCTTAAATCCATGCCTTTACACATGGCATAACCTAATTGATTGCACCAAGTTCAAGCTGAATCAAGTGAGCTTTTCTCAGCCAAAAAGCCTTGGTGAATGAACTAAGCCAACCCACATGGTCACCCATAAGCTCCTCTATTTAAACTTACCTCTCATGGCCAAAAGAGGAGAGATGCAAAATTTATCTTGGGGACACCCTGCCAAATTGTTCCTAAAGCTTCTCCAAGCACTCCTAAGCTCAATCCAACCATTTCCAATTGAGGCATCACCTCTTGGACAAAGGTATCAAAATTTTCTCTTCCAACCGAGCTTATTTTAAATTTTTGTAAATATTCACATGCGTTAAGTATATCATCACCATATAGATGTGTGTTACTCGATTAAACGATCATTAAAAAAAATTTCATTCAATTTCGTTGAGAAACGAGTGAGATATCAAGGTTTGAAGGTGGACTGTTTTAGGTGAATAGCAGTTGGAGAGAGGAGCAGCAACCGTCCGATTAGGCGTGTATCTGACAGACGACGTTGATGGATTTAGACAGAAATCGGTCCATGAATGCACCACCACAGGAACCATGCAGGCCAATAGGAGATCGACACATGGATTGAGTGGGAAATGGATTTTTGTGATCTATTTTTGACACAAGACTTCAAATAATCATAACTTTTCCTAGAAAACTCCAAAAAATAAAATAAAAAAACTCCCTTGCTCACTGAAATAAGGAGAATAATGTGAAAGTAATTTTATATTTACTTGATGCATATTTTTTTAATTAATTAAATAGTGTTTTCAATCTTTCAATTCTTCATGCATGTAGGAGCTTCACCATAACTTGAAATTTTGGTATGTTATTATATGCATAATGGTGAATCTTTCCTGATTTTTTCAAAGTCAGGGAAGATCTCCATGATGAGATATCTATTTTTCAATTTTATGCATCAGTTTTGCTATAATAATTATAAAAATTATTATGTTGCTTAGAAAAATCTAGAAAAAATAGGGTGTGTACCCATTGACCAGTGGTACAACATAAAATTATCTCATGATTTATTTCAATCAAATAAACTCTAATTTGTCCAAGACCTCAAAACTAAATTTTAATTAATTAGAAGTAACCACACATTAAAATCACATGAAATAAATTCTCTACTGTCACTTAAGATCATGGGAACCTCACATAAAAATTTCAAATTAATTGGAATTAATTTGACTCATTAAATGAATTAATTAAGGGACATGACCATTTTGCACATTAAAAAATTCATAAAACCCAAAATATATTTAAAAAATTCACCAAATTAATTTTAGGAGTTCTCTGTAATCAGAGGAGTCCAAGAAAAATAAAATTACATTTTTCATAAAAATTTGATTTTTAATCATTTTTAAATATTTAATAATTAAAAATTATAAAAAAATAAAAAAATATAAAAATTCATTAAAAATGCCACATTTGGTCTCCTAATCACTTGGGAACCATCAAAATATTTTTCCAAAGTCTCTAAGTTAAAATATGAATTTTTAAAGGCCTAGGATAATTTTTAATATTTAAAAAATGAATTTTCTTAACCTCCCACTAAAATAATTCTAATAAATCAAAGAAAAATAAGAAAATTATAAAATTTGTTTCTCTGAACTCCTTGAGGTCAGGGAGATTTAAGAAAAATATAAAACTCAATTTTCAACTTTAATTTTATTTTATAATTAATTAATACTTCAAAATTTAAAATAATTATAATAAATTAAATATAA
The DNA here is from genome assembly GCA_022702705.1 of Papilionanthe hookeriana x Papilionanthe teres. Classification (NCBI taxonomy): domain Eukaryota; kingdom Viridiplantae; phylum Streptophyta; class Magnoliopsida; order Asparagales; family Orchidaceae; genus Papilionanthe; species Papilionanthe hookeriana x Papilionanthe teres. The sequence continues at coordinate 27,133,630 of CM040438.1, forward strand.
TTAAAAAAATCACCAAAATTGGTCCAAATGGTCCTCTGGTTAGTAGGAACATTCCATAATTTTCAAAAGGATAAGAATCTTACCTTGCTCATGTTGTTGAATTTTCATTGAAAACATTTATTTTTCAAAAAAATAATTATATAAATTAAATTAATAATGGAAAAATCACTTTTTCTCCTCTAATGTCTTAACTGACATATGAGTGGGGTGACATAAAAATTTCAAGTTCATTTGAGCTCAAATTAGTGAGTTATGAAATGAATATGCTTAAAAGAGTATAAAAGTAATTAAGGATTTTAACCCTAATTAATAATTTAAGTCTAATCAAAGGGAGGGTAAAATATTTGATCTTAATTTTCTCTTGGATGATTGAAACTAGGGAATTAAAAGGTAGAAACCCATTAATCATTTTTAATACATCAAAATGGAACCTTAATTAATTAAATCATTTAAATTTTGGAAGAATAAATTAAAATTTGAATTATTAAGGTTAGGGATATGACTTAAGAAGATGTCAATTCTTTAAATTAAAATCCCTAAATGAATCACTCCAATAATATTGAACTCTTAATTAAATCTAAAATGATGATTGAAATTAATAATTAAAAAGAGAAGCGACCCTTAATCAATTAAAGCTTAAAACATTAAATGATCTAGTAATCAAATTAAAATAAATTTAAACCATTAAAACTAATTTGAAATCACTTAAGAACAAACTTAAAACAAATTTGAAACATTAAATAATCTTAAAAATATTCATAATTAAAAATGTAAAAAATCAAACCAATTAAAATTAGCTTAAAGTAATATGATAAATTCAAAACAAATTTAAATCATCAAAATTTAATGAAATTAAATAATTTAAACACTTCTTTCAACTCAAGTAATTTAGAACACTTAAAAGAAAATTAACCTGAACTTTGAAACTAAATTATTTTAAATCATCAATTCAACCTTAATCAAAGCGGTTAAATTCTTTAACAAACTAATTTGCCCCTAAAGACTTTCATTATTATAACTCTTAAAATGAATCATCAAATGAAATGTCACTTCACTCATAGGATAATCGAACATCCTAATTCACCGAGTAAGAGTAACCTGGGTGATTGATTCACCACCTCGATGAAACTAGCGAACTTGAAGTAATCCACTAAAATGTTTAAGAAGATGTTCGAATTCGATTCCGAGCACTTCTTTAACTTGATGGGATGTTTCGAAGAACAGTGAAACTTCATTGTTCTTTGGTGAATAAAATCATCCTCAACAAAACTCTGAGAACCTAGACGTCATAGGAGGTGACTTAGCAATAAGATTAGGATTTTGGTAGACAACGAGAACCTTCCCTTAGCTTTACCTTGGTGCTTTCCTTGAAATATATAAATGCTCGATATGTGTTTTAAGTGCGGCGGGAATGACGAGAAGACCGCTTCGGGTACGCTTTTATTTTATTGTGATTTATTTACACCATACTGTACTTTACTTCTCTTGCATGCTTAAACAACAATGTCATCTGCATGAAAGCGAAACTTTTAGGATAACCACAAAGCGAAACACAAAACTAAATTAAAATCAACACAAGATAAAATTCACCGCCACAACATTCAAAAGATAAAACAACTCAAGATTTAATCACAAACAGAACAACAAAACTACAACTACAAGTAAATTAAAACGTCTCGTTGGATGATCAGAAATCCCTCGGATGATGTAACCCACATGATACTAAAGAGATTTCCCACTGTCTAAATGAAAGTGTGGAACTCATTCAGTTGAGTTTAGCAAATTCATTTGGACTAAGTGAATCCGATGAAAATAACGGTGCCGGGATGACAGAACTGTGTGATCTTAATCGGTTCTGTTTAACCAACTTTAAGATTTGTTTTAATTAAAATACTAAACCATCTCAATTTTAAACTTTTTTAAACCAAAACACTTCTCTCATCTCTTGATTGTCATCTTATAAAACTAAACCTCTGCAACGACAAGGGGCTTGGAGCACAGTGGGCAGAACGGCCATCTTCATCAGCAAAACTTGGGTCTACATCAGCAAAACCTTTCCTAGCATTAAATAAAAAAGCCATAGAATTTTGAGGTAGTTTGCCTAGTGCAACATAAATCCTCAACTTTTTGTTAGGCATTTGCATAATTATGTTACGTAAATTAAGCCCTAACCGGTCTTAGGACTCCGAGGTAGTCGTTTAGTGCGACATAAACCCTCACTTCTTCGAGGTTATTTGTGTGATTATGTCATACAAATATAAGTCCTAAATAGTTAAAATTGGCAGGATTACAACATTAAATAAACTCTCAAATTGAAGCCAAACAATAGGATAGTTTGGGAAGTTTCCAAGATTCTTCTTGGATCCTCCGCTTCTCCTACTTCTCTTCCTTTGGAATCCTAAAATAAATTGTTCCAAATTCGATCTATTCCCTATTGAAATTTCCAAAATCCAATTTTTTTGAAACCTTAAACTTTAAAATTCTTGAGAGTAAAACCACTAATTATTATCGAGAGTTTTCTTAAATGATTCTCGTCATTTAAGCCGTAATTAACTATAGGGGCTTACCCTTATAGGGAACTTTAAGAACCCAGGTAATATAAACCCTACTTAATTTCTTTATATTAAGCAGAAGAACTTATCAGCATATAAAAATTGGTTCGCAGACCAAACGGATGTCACAAATCTTCTAGTTTATATAATCGAGCCCCATCATCAAGCAGTGTGTCTGTTCTTCAGGATAGATACACGGTTTGTGGTGCGTGCTCGTTTATATAAACTATTTGAGATGTGAGATCGGTTTGATTTCATATCTTAAAATTTTCAAACTTAAAAATTATTTTCAAAAATCAAATGCTATTTTTCAAACTATATACATATATATATATTAAATTCAAAACTTAAAAATTCACTGACAACTTCTGTAGGCGACCCCTTTTTCTAAAATACAACACACACAACCATAAAATATGCCGATAAGGACATCCTGGCCTAATTTATGTACTTTGTCAATTATCTGGAGTAGAAACTAATGACGATGAAGAATGGGTATACCCTATGAAACCGATTGGTAAAGTAAATTTAAAGACTTATGAATCCCATGAGGAATGGAGAACTGGGAGTAGGAGCAAGGCACCTTCTACTAGTAGAGACATCCCTTCTACTAGTTATGACCCTCTTGCATCTAGCTCCCCTACTTTGTATGATTTGATGAATGTCATGACACTGCAGAGAAAAAGTTTTGAAAAGTTAGATGAAAAACTAAAAAGAATTGATCATAGGATTGAAGGTTTAGAGCGGAGTCATGATCATGATAGTGAGTATCTTCAGCGACACACTGATTTTGAGATTGCTTATTACGATGCTCAGTCTAGATACTACAGAGGAGAGCTTGATGTTATTTCTCCAAAATGCCCCCTTTATACTCATTTTTCAACCCAATCCACTTGCTAACCAGGGAGATGAGGACATAGCATGGGATTTTGATGACTGATTTTTGTGATGTGATGTGATGTATGTGTTTGTCTTGTTGTAGTACTTTAATTTTATTGTTTGTATTATGTGGACTATGTTTTATTTCTGAGATATGTGGTTAGTTTTGTAGTTTGTATTTTCATTTTTGAATGTTTGTGATGTATTGTAATTGTAATTGTGAACATTTAAATTAAAAATAGTAGAATGTTTGTTCTGTGTTGTGAAATGCAAATGTTATTTTGTACTGTCCTGTGTAGTGTAGTTAATTGTTGTTGTTAAATGTTTAGTTTATATACTTGTTTTAAAATTTCATAACCCCAGCAAATTTTCTAAACTGTTATATGTATAGAAAGGATTTTAATATTACAGGTCAGTTGAAGTTAAAATTTTTTAGAAGAACCTGCAAAATTTCAAAAAGACAAAAATGCCTAAAGAGCAAAGGTATGATTTATATTCAGAATATTTCTTTCTACCCTGTATTATTTCTATTATGGAAAACTTTAAGTTTGGGAGGGGAGAAAATTATTAACTATTATGTGTTCTCAATTAAAATATTTTTAAAATTTATAAATATGATTTTTGTGATAAAGTTTAATTCAGATAAGTATGTTTAGTTTTTATCTAAATATTATAGAAGATTCAAAGAAATATTTTTGGTAATGAAAATTAATTTTGTAGGTTAAGATATTTAGTATAAGAGGATAAAAATATAATTAACTATTTAAAGTAAAGAAAATTATATTTTGAAACATTAAGAATCTTAGGAATTTAGTTGAGAAAGAAAAGATAGGAACTCAATGATGTAAAGACTATAAATTACATATAAGGTAAAGAATGTTTTAAAGTTTCAAATTTAGGAAAAGAAGAGTGAAGTTCAAAATTATTAACAGGCTATCCAGATATAGTAATCCTCACTTGAAAAAGAAGAAAAAAAGAAAATGATTGAAAAAAATCCCTGAAAAGAAAAAAAAATATAAGATTGAAAACAATCCAAAAGGAAAAAAAAAGCAAGTGCGGAGAAGCTTGAGGAGATGCCTTATCAAAAATTGGCTTCACTTTGATTAACCTAAAGAGAAAACTAAAAATATTTCTGAACTTATATTCATGACTAGTTTCTTTACTAGTAGTGTCCTCATGAATTTCCTATCTTCTGAATATTTTAAGTGAATTGATATTACAATATAATTTCATTCTTGGAATGAATAGAAGACTAGAACTCTTAGACTTGATGACTAGACAGCCTTTCATCTATAAAATTAATCTAATTACTAAAAAATCTTTCTAAGAATTCTTACTATGATATTTATTTAAATCAAAACTATAGTTTTTATGAATTAAAACTTTACCACAATGAATCATAACTTTTAAGTAGTACAAAAGATTACTTGAGGACAAGTAATAGTTAAGTTTGGGGGATTTTGACCCAAGGAAAAAATGTTAGGATTTTCATGCCTATTTTATATTGATTTTGATGATATTGCACTTTAAAGAAGGGTATTTTTGATGTTTTTCCACAGATATGTTGATTTAAGGACATTGGAGCAAAAATATGAAAAAAGGAGCGAATTTGGAGCAAAAAGAGACCAAACTTATGAAAATTTGATCTAGGGTGCCAACGATGTGTTTTTCCTGAGAGTTCAAAATATATTACAAGGGAGTCCGCCGACGATGACGATCGAGGCCACTGACAGCGAGGCTTATGTAGAAGGTTCCAAGGCTAAGTATTCTAGAAGGCCTTCGACAGCGAGCTCGAAGCTATCGACGGCTAGCTCGAGGTCGTCGATGGTGAGATCGACAGTTCTCTCATAAGGTGCATTGAATGTGAATGATTTTTGAAGGGATGCTTGGAAAACACTTGAAAACTCTTCAATTACTTTAAAAAGAACAATTTGGGGCCAAAAAAAGGGTTCACTAGTGACATGGGAGCATAAACTCTGCGCGGCGGACACTTAGCGTAATTTTAATTCTTTTTGTAACAAGTATATAATATATTTTTTAATCGCAGAGTTACTCTTTAACACAAGTGTACTTATCGTTCAAGTAATACAGGGCTCTAGTGAAGTCCTGGATATCGATCCCACAGGAAATATTTTAGAGGATACAGACTATGATTATAGAAATCAATTCCGAATCACAGCTAAATCGAAATTTCCTATCTGTCACTAATACACAATCGACAATAATATGAAGTTTAAATTAAACTAGTTCTACTAACAGATAACTAATTCTACAAAAGTGAAGTTCAAATATATAATCAAGAATCTTTCTTCTTTGTTAAGATATTTAAGTGAATAGATAATTAAAATTAGTTTAAAATGGTGTTGTGTCAAATAAGAACATACCTATTCTTTACCCTTCGGTCCAGGCATAAAGAACATTGACTAATCCTATGCTTGGTTACTGAATCTGCTGCTAGGCTGAGAGGATATCGGCTCTCACTTCGGAGCTCCCACGTTCTCCTCGCCCGAGGGCTAACATTTACACTTCAGCACTCAAACGATAGGACCGAATTGAGGATTTTAGCCTGTCACTCTAATATACACAATTCTATGCCCGATGAATATTATTTCCCTATTTATTTGTACCCTACTTCCAAGGACTTTAACCTCCCTGAATCTCAAATGTAATCTTTTCTATAGTTGTTAAAATAAACATATTTTAACTATTTAATTAGCCAGATTGAAAGTAAATTTAGAATTAAGTAAAAGATTATCACAACTTCTTTAAATTTTTATGGCACACTAATTCAATTTATCATTTCACAAAAATATCAAAACAAGGAAAAAGACAGAAAAACTACTCAGATTTCATGGAGAGGATACAATAAAACATGGATTTCATATATAAAAGTAAAGTTCTACAAACTAGAGTAAATAAACACAACTTATCTTAAATTCCTCCCCAAGCAAACTCCTTGAAGTTCCTCTAAATCTCTTCCTTTCTTTACAGTACGCAGAATTCTCCTTCGAAACAGCAATGTAAAAGAGATCTCTCACTTCCCTTCCACTCTTACAATCCTTCGATGAAATTACTCACCAATATCTCTATCTGAACTCACTATTTAACACTCACTAAATAAAAATAATGGACACTATTGGACTCTCTATTTGACACTAAGTGACTCTTAGAAGACCACAAAAGGACTTGTTAAGAACTCTTAGTGACTTTTAGAGGACCTAAATAGGACACTTTTTTGGCCTAAAATTGTTCTTTTTAAAGTTGTTGAAGAGTCTCCAAGGGTTTTCCAAGCATCCCTTCGAAAATTATCCACATTCGACGTATTTTGTGAAAGAACCGTCGATCCCACCGTCGGCGGCCTCCCTTCAAATATATTTTGAACTCTCGGGAAAATCACGCCGTCGGCACCATCGGCCTCGCCATCGGCGCCCTAGGTCAAATTTTCATATTTTAGTCCTTTTTGCTCCAAATTCGCTCCTTTTTGTATAATGTTGCTCCATTGTCCTTAAATCTTCATACCTGCAGAAAACACCAAAAATACTCTTCTTTAAAGTGCAATATCATCAAAATCAGTATAAAATAAGCATGAAAATCTTAACATTTTTTTCTTGGGTCAAAATCCCCCAAACTTGACTATTACTTGTTCTCAAGTAATCTTTAGTACTACATAAAAGTTATGATTCATTGTGGTAAAGTTTTAATTCAGAAATACTATAATTTTGATTTAAATAAATATTATAGAAAGAATTCTTAAAAAGATTTTCAAGTAATTAGATTAATTCTGCAGGTCTATGGCTATTTAATCATCAAGTCTAAGAGTTCTAGTTTTCTATTCATTTCAAGAATGACTATATGTTGCAATATCAATTCACTTAGAATATTCAGTAAATAGGAACTTCATGAGGATACTATTAGTAAAGAAATTAGTCATAAATATAAATTCAGAAATGCTTTTAGTTTTCCCTTTAGGTTAATCCAAGTGAAGCCAATTTTTTATAAGACATCTCCTCAAGTTTCTTCTCACTTACTTTTTTTTCTTTTGGATTGTTTTTCAATCCTATATATTTTTCTTTTCTTTTCAGGGATTGTTTTTTAAATCCTTTTCTTTTTCTTTCTTTTTCTTTTTCAAGCGAGGATTACTATATCTGGATAGCCTGTTAATAATTTTGAACTTCACTCTTCTTTTCCTAAATTTGAAACTTTAAAACATTCTTTACCTTATATGTACTTAATAGTTTTTACATCATTGAATCTCAATTTTTTCTTTCTCAACTAAATTCTTAAGATTCTTAATATTTCAAAATATAGTTTTCTTTACTTTAAATAGTTAATTATATTCTTATCCTCTTATACTAAATATTTTAACGTACAAAATTAATTTTTCATTACCAAAAATATTTCTTTGAATTCTCTATAATATTTAGATAAAATCTAAATATAGTTATCTGAATTAAGTTTTATCACAAAAATCATATTATAATTTTTGAAAATATGTTAATACAAAACATATAATAGTTAATATTTTTCTCCCCCCTAAATTTAAAGTTTTCCATAATAGAAATAATGCAGGGTGGAAAGAAAAATTCTAAATATAAAATTCATACCTTTGCACTTTAGGCATTTTTGCCTTTTTTGAAATTTGCAGGTTCTTCTCAAAATTTCTAACTTTAACTGACCTGTATTATTTAAAAGCCTTTATACACATATAACAGTACTACAACAAAACTAAAACAAACACATGCATCACATCACATCACTATCAGGCATCAAAATCCCATATAATGTCTTCATCACCCTGGTCAGCAGGGAGGATTGGGCTGATACTGAGTATAACGAGGGCATTCTAAAAAATGACATCAGGCTCTCCTCTGTAATACCTAGCCTGAGCATCATAATATGCCATCTCAAAATCAGAGTGCCTTTGAAGATGCTCACTATCGTGATCATGTCTTCTCTCTAATCCTTCAATCCTGTGATCATATCTTTCTAATTTTTCATCTAACTTCTCAAAAATTTTTCGCTTCGAGTCATGACATTCATCAAATCATATAAGGTAGGGAAACCTAGAGGCAGGAGGGTCATAGCTAGCAGAAGGGATGTCTCTACTAGTAGAAGGTGCCTTGCTCCTACTCCCAGATCTCCATTCCTCATGGGATTCATAAGTCTTTATATTTGCTTTACTAATGGGTTTCATCGGATACACCCATTCTTCATCATCTCTTGCTTCAACTCCAGATAATTGACAAAGTGCATAAATTAGGCCAGGATGCCCTAAATATCCAATTGTCTCACTCTTCGTAGTGGTCATAATATTCTTATAAATTATTCTCCCCACATTTATACTTCTGCTGTTCTGAATACAAAAATTCAGAACAGCTCGGTCTCTCGAGACCTCACTATGAAGATAGGTGGGTAGCAGAGTCGAACAAATGAAATAATGTCATGCCTTAGTAGTGGAATTCATCATGGAAAGCGAAAAGTTAATTCGTTCACGATTTCTAATTTTTCAAGTGCCTTTCCCATCAGTGAGAAAGTCAATAACATCGTTTAACGAACCCTCTATTATTCTAAATGTTTCATACTCGGTAGAAAAAATAGTTGTGAAGCTCGTAAAAAGAGTTAATGTGGTTAGCATTAAAATCGACATAAATCCTCTTACTTGGACAGGCTCATCCTCAAGTTCAGTCAGATTAGAGTGGAACTCTCTTACAACTTCAATAACAACTTTATTTGTTATGTTACAGAAGTTCTCCCATCATTTCTCTTTGATAACTTGTTTCACCTCTCCTCCGGGATTTTCAAAAACTCGATCTTGTATGCACTTCTTACTTTGAGAGATTGAAGTGTACCTCGATTGTGCTTTTGCGTTTACAAATCGAGTCTCGTCGTATTCAAGTCTTCTCTTTTGTCGGGGAGCCATTATTTGATCTATCAAAATCACAAAAATCCAAACTAATCTCTAAAATAATAATACAATGGCTTCTAAAGGGGGTTTAAAGCAATCTAAATCAAGTTCCATGAATTCCTTCCAAGTCTTTTCTCCACATTTTCAAAATTTTCAAAATTTCTTAATGTGGAAGAAATTCATGGTGAAAATAAAAAAGTTTTACAAATGAGTGAAGCTCTTACCAAGGGAAGATGAAATCTGGTGTTAGAATGTGTCGAAATCGCTTCAAATCCGAGATCTATCAAGCCCTAAGTCAAATTTTTGGGTAAAATGGGGAAGAAACGATGAATAGTGGCATTTGACCAGTCAAAATCGCAGTTAAGAGTTAATTTTTGGGATCTCACCGTTGACGGGGTAGTTGGCGCCGTCGGCGGGCTCTATTAAATTAAATTCCAATAGCCTCAGAAAAATCACGCCGTCGGCGGCCTCGAGCGCGCCATTTGAGAGATTCTCAAATATTGATCATTTTTTTCAATTTTTTGCGATTTCGATCAATTTTAAGCCTCATCGTCATCCGTTCGATCATTTTAACTATATATTTTAGGTGATTAAGTGATGTATTAACAGAAATAAACATACACACAACAAAGCTTCACAATTATATATTAAATCCAAGTGTTTACAATCCACAATACATAACACACATAAGCAGGTATTTTCTCAACCTAAATTCATCTAATCAACGTCACAATCCAAACCACAACACTCAAAACGCTGAAAACAAACATTTCAATCATTATCTCAACTATACTGAGATTTAAAAGCAATTTAAGAAAGAAAACACACAAACAAAGTTCAAATCAAACACAACATAAAGAAATAAATAAAACAATTCTACTACTCTTCTGAATCAGTACTGGTTTCTCCTATGATATCACCCATTGTTTGAACATGGACGAATAGGTTGTAAAAAGGTCAGAATGGGAATTCTTTAGTTGAATCTTCATCAATCCATCCCATCTTCTTCATTAAGCGTATCAAACTTGCTTCAAATTGTCCAGTATCATCAAAATATTCTTTCATCCTCCAATCAATATGATCAAAGAAATCAAACATATTGTTGATAAAAGAAATCAAACATATTGTTAATTGTACTCATTAAATTTTGTACCTACTTCTCTAGACTCTTAATTTAGTATAAGATAATCGATGTCTTGTCCACTACTAGAGGTTGAATAGGAACATAATTCTGCCATGCTTGATCCATCATCACACCCGTGTCATTCTCCTCATCATTGTTTGGGAACATACGAGTTGGGTCTAAAGGTTTCCAGGGTAGCAATATTTTCTCCCAAATCTCGTACGATACTTGAAACAAACTGCATATTGAGAAAATTGTTGAAGGATGTCCAAGCCCTTGAGATGATCCTTGAACGATCAAGCCAAACACATACTTCACAATAATTGATCCAATATCAACGGGCCATCCCATTTGAATGCAGTAGTTCAAAATTGCATTTTCTTTTGTGACTTTGCCGATTTTCATCGTCAGCAATAACTTCGCAGATATGAAAAAGTGCCAATTTTTTGAAACGGGATTTAAAAGTGTTGCAGAAAAACTAACGTACCCGTTTTCTCTAACTTCCCAGTCTTCGGTTTCGTCCGTCAAATATTGGTATATTTCATTCATCTTGTCTCTCGTCGGCACGAAATTCGAATAATGGCAGACAGGAACATTCTTAAGCATATACAACTCATTAATCCTTCTAGAATTAAATGTTATCCACCTACCTCGCACATAGACGCTTCCTTGGTTGATTCCATGTAAATTGGCGTAGAATTTTTTAACCATTGGAATGACTACTACGGCAGTAGTATAACAAAACACTTCCCATCTCACCGCACAATCATTTCTTCAATTGGTGATGAAGAATTACTTAATGCTCTATTGACGGATCCTCTTTCCTTGATATACCTTCTCTTGGACATCACCTTGTTGAAAATTCGATGCGCCTCGGCACTAACATACTTTCTCTGATTGTAAACTTGAAATCTTGGGTAATTTACTGAATTGGAAGCTATTAGAGAGGAACTGAAAGTAGTTTCCATTCATTTTTGGGAGTTGGAGGGTTTAGGAACCGTCCATGGGAGTTTATAAGGGACGAATTTGCTAAAAAACGCAAAAAGTCTAATATTTCAAACTCGAAAAACTGCCCACTTGTCGATCTTGCTGACGGCGGCCTCGATGGCGCCGTCGGTGAGTCTTGTGCAATTAAATTACAGGACTCGGGAAAAACCCGCCGTAGGCAGTGTCGAGCGCTCCGTCGGCTCCCTAGGCAAAAATTTGCACATTTACGCTGTGGTCAAATGCGTTCCAAATTTTCTCTATGGATCCATACATTTGATAATGAAAGGTAAAATACAAGTAGTAGAATTAAATATTACTACAAACTAATGATAAACTCAAATAATCACTCTAACAAATAAAGATAACTATGAGCTGCCTCCCATAAAGCACTTGGTTTAACGTCGTCAGCCCGACCTATTCAGGTGTTATTCAGGTTGACTGAGCATTAAATCCTCTTTAAATTTGGTCTTTTACCCTCAAAATATGATTTTAATCTATGTCTATTTACTTTAAATCTATTCTTAGTCTTTAGACCTTCAATTTCAACAACTCCATAAGTGTAAACCTGAGTCACCGTAAAGGGTCCTAATCAACGAAACTTCAATTTCTCAGGAAATAATTTCAACCTTGTATTGTAAAGCAAAACTTCTTATCTTGGTTCAAAGTTCTTCTGGTTAATCTTCTGATCATGCATTAACTTCAGTTTTTCCTTATAAATTATGTCGTTATCGTAAGATTCATTTCTTAATTCTTCTAATTCATTCAATTACAATAATCTCTTCTCACCAGCATTTTTCAAATTATATTTGAATTCTTAATCGCCCAATATGCTTTATGCTCCAATTCTACTGGTAAGTGACAAGTTTTTCCATAAATAAGTCTGTAAGGAGTCATACCAATATGAGTTATTAAGCAGTCCTGTATGCCAATAATGTAGTATCCAGTCTCGTAGACCAATCTACTCTACTAGGATTTACAGTCCTTTCTAAAATTTGTTTGATCTCATGATTAGAAACTTCAACTAAACCACTGGTTTGAGGATGATATGCAATAGAGAATCTATGAACAATATTAAATTTTTCTGTCAATCTTTGAATGTATTTATTCCTAAAATGGGATCATTCATTAGTGATAATCACTCTCGGCATTCCGTATCTTGTGAAAATATTTTTCATTAAGAATCTTGAAACACTTTTAGCATCACAACGAGGTAAAGCTTGTGATTCAATCCATTTTGATACATAATCAACTGCAATTAAAATATATAAGTTCCCAAATGAAGGAATAAATGATCCCATGAAATCTAAACCCCAAACATCAAAAATCTCAACTTCTAACATGAAATTCAGAGGCATTTCATTTCTTCAAGATATATTACCTACTCGTTGGCATCTATCACAAGTCTTGATATATCTGCAAACATCTCTAAAAAGAGAAGGCAAATAAAATCCAGCTTGCAAAATTTTATGCGCAGTTTTATCAATCCCAAAATGTCCTCCAAATTCAGAATCGTGGCATTTTTGAATAATCTGTTCAGTTTCTTCATAAGACACACATCTCCTAATAATAAGATCGTTACATTGCTTATATAAATATGGTTCATCCCAAAAATATGCTTTTGCATCATGAATGAATTTTTTCTGTTTATGCAGAGTTAGCATAGGTTGCAAAATATCGCTTACTATATAGTTAACAATATCAGCATACCAAGGTATTTTCCACTCATTAATATTATAAAGTTTTTCATCAGGGAAACTGTCTGTAATTTTATTGTCGGTATTAGATGATTCATGATATTCCAGTCTCGCCAAATGATCAGCAATTTCATTGTTCGTTCCCTTTCTATCAATCAGCACAAAATCAAATTCTTGCATTAAAAGTACCCATCAAATTTATCTTGGTTTAGTATCCTTCTTTTGCATCAGATATTTAATAGTAGAGTGATTAATATGTACAATATATTTAGTTTCAATTAAATATGATTTGAATTTATCAAAAGCATACATAATAGTCAGTAACTCTTTTTCAGTAACTATGTAGTTATTTTGAACATCATTAAAAGTTCTACTAGCGTAGTACATAACTTTAAAAATTTTATCATATCTTTAACTAAGAATAGCTCCAATAGCATAATCACTAGCATTGCACATTAATTCAAATGGTTTCTCCCAATTAGGTGAAATTTTTATAGGTGCTGTGATTAGTTTTTCCTTTAATAACTTAAAGGCATTTAAGCAGTCTTCGGTAAATTCAAATTTCTTGTCTTTTTCTAAAAGTTGGCATAGAGGTTTGGTAATTTTTGAAAAATTTTTAATATAGCGTCTGTAGAAACCAGCATGTCCAAGAAAACTTCGTAGCCCCCTCACTGTAGTAGGAGGTGGTAATTTAGCTATTACTTGAATTTTTGCAGGGTCTACTTCCATGCAATTTTCAAATTTTATGCCCTAATACAATTCCTCCTACAACCATAAATTGACATTTCTCTTAATTTAGATCTAAGTTAGTTCTTTCTCATAGCTTCAAAACTTTTTCTTCAAAACTTTTTCAAGATGATTTAAGCATGCGTTAAATGATGTTCCAAACATAGAGAAATCATCCATAAATACTTCTATTTCATTATGAATTAACTTGCTAAAGATAAACATCATATATCTTTGGAATGTTGCAGGTGCATGACATAGTCCAAAAGGCATTCTTTGAAAAGCAAAAGTTTCATAAGGACTAGTAAATGTTGTTTTCTCTTGATCCTCAGGAGCCATAGGTATTTGATGGTAACTGGTATATTCATCCAGAAAGCAGTAATACTTGTGTCCAGCAAGTCTTTCCAACATTTGGTCTAGAAAAGGAAGAGGAAAGTGATCTTTTCGGGTGGCAAAATTTAATTTTTGATAATCAATACAAATACGCCATCCAGAAACTTGTCTGATAGGTAATAATTCATTATTTTCATTTGCTTCAATAGTTACTCCTCATTTCTTGGGAACACAATGAATTAGACTTACCCAAGGACTATCCGAAATAAGATATATAATTCCAACATCTAACCATTTTAAAATTTCTTTTTTAACTACATCTTTCATATTAGGGTTCAGTCTCCTTTGTGGATCAATTTTGGTTTATGTTCTTCATTTAATAAAATTCTGTGCATACAAATTGAAAGACTAATTCCTTTAATATTATCTAGAGTCCAACAAAAAGCTTTTTTTATATTTTTTTAATGCATCCATTAATTTTTGTTCTTGAATTTCATTTAAGTCTGAGGATACAATTACTCGTAATGTTGAAAACTCTCTTAAAAATACATACTTTAAATGATTTAGAATATTCTTTAATTCAAGTTCAGGGGGTTTTACAACAGATGTAATTAATGTTTTGTTTTCTGGTGCTGTTGATTTAAGCGTTTCAAATTTCTCTTGAATATAATCAGATTCTTCGCTATCAATTTCATCATAATTATCTTTTTATATATCTTCTTTTTCTTCATAATTTTCCCTGAAATATTCTCTTTTCATATAATCACATTTATCCATTCTGAAACATTCATCATTTTTTTCTATTGAAGGATATTTCATTGACTTTGAGATGTTAAAGGTTACTCCTTGATCATTTACTCTCATTATCAATTCTCCTTTTTGAACATCTATCATTACTCTTCCTGTAGCTTGAAATGGTCTTCCTAAAATGATTGGAACTTTTTTATCTTCTTCCATATCTAAAATGATAAAGTCTACAGGAAAGATAAACTTATCAACCTTGACCAGAACATCTTCTACAACTCCTTTAGGATGTGTAATAGATCGATTAGCTAACTGTAGAGTTACAGAAGTTGGTGCAATCTCTCCAATTCCTAACCTTTTAAAAGTTGATAGAGGCATCAAATTTATGCTAGCTCCCAAATCACATAATGCTCGTCCATAAAATTTTTCACCAATAGCACATGGGATAGTGAAACTACCAGGATCTTTAATTTTTTTAAGAAGCTTTCTTTGAAATTATAGCACTACACTCTTCACTGAGTGCAAAAGTCTCATAATCTAGTAACTTACTCTTTTTGTTGAGTATGTCCTTCATAAATTTAACATAATCAGGCATTTGTTCCAAAGCTTCAACAAAAAGAATATTTATTGACAATTTTTTTTCAAAATGTCTAAGAATTTAACAAATCTTTTTCCTTTACCTTATTGCCTTTGAGGAAATGGTGGTGGAGGTCTTTTAACAGTAATTTTCATAGGTTTCAGAGGAAAATCAGGATATAAACTTTCGTTTTCTCCTTCAGTTTCTTCTTTTTCCTTTTCAACTACAGTTTCTTTTTGAACTCTTGTTTCCAACTCTTTTCCACTTCTCAATTGAATATAATTAATTTAATCTTTTCCTTGATCTTTAGGATTTACTTCAACATTGCTAGGTAAAGTTCCAACAGGTCTATTGCTTAGTGCAGTAGCAATTTACCCCAATTGGTTTTCTATGTTTTTTATAGCAGCTCCTTGACTTTGTAATTGATTACCCATATTCAAAACTAATTCTTCCATAGATAACTTCTTCTCCTTAAATTGTGAATTATTATAAAAACCTGGTGGATTAGAAGGTCTATAATTAGAATTACCCTGGTTGTTTATATTTCCTAATGGGTTTACAGGATTGTTCCCCCACTGAGGATTAATAGGATTTGCATTACCTTGGTTATTCCAATTAAATTTTGGATGATTTTTCCAACCTAGATTATAATAGTTTGAATAAGGTTTTTTTTGTCTATTATTTATTAAATTTATAGTTTCATATGAAGATTGAGCATCTCCAATTTGTTCTAATGAATTCTCTTCTAACACTGGAGGTGTTTGAGAACAATTCATTTTGTATTGATCTATTTTCTTTGAAAGAGCAGCAATTTGAGAAACTATCATAGTTAAAGCGTCAGAACCATGAATACTGGATACTCTCTTAGGATTTACCCTTTCAGCAGGCCATTGAAAATTATTGGTAGTCATTTCTTCTATTAGCGCATAGGCTTCTTCAAAAGGTTTAGACATTAGTGATCCACTAGCAGCAGCATCAATAATAGTTCTAAGAGATCCTACTTATCCATTATAAAATGTTTGAATAATTAACCAATCTGGTAAAGCATGATGTGTACATTTCCTAAGAAGTTCTTTAAATCTTTCCCAAGATTCATATATCGATTTTCCTCATACTGACTGAAAGATGTGATATCATTTCTAAGTTTAGCAGTCTTAGATGGTGGAAAACATTTCGATAAGAATTTTTGTGAAAGTTCTCCCAATGTTCTAATAGATCCAGGTGCTAACGAATTTAACCAAGCCTTAGCCTTATCCCTTAGTGAAAAAGGAAAAAGTCTAAGTCTGACAGCATCATCGGACACTCTGTCTTACTTAAAAGTAGCACAAAGTTCTAAGAAACTTGCAAGATGTAAATTAGGTTCTTCGTTTGAAGTTCTACCAAATTGACTGTTTTGTACAATTTGGATAATTGCAAGTTTAAGCTCAAATGAATTAGCAGCTACATCAAGATTTTGGATAGTTAAGTGAATTTCATATAATGTAGGGTTAGTGTAATCTCTTATTGGTCTAGATTGATGTTTGTTGACCTAATTTCTGTTGAGGTCTTTTCTTTCCTCTTAGTGCTTAGGATCTAGCCATAGGACTTCTCCTTGACTATCCTAGAGGACTAGAATTGGGACCCACCCTTTAGCAATTCAGCTACTTCCTGACTCCTCCTGGTACCCCATTTGGATGGTTGCAAACCTCTAAATCACCTTGGAAGTTTAAAACCACCATATGAGCAACTAATAGTGAGTTCCTATAGAATTGTTTGGACTTAGGGTGATCTTGGGTGACTTGGTCTTCTCTTGCACACACACACACACACCTAAGCCATTTCACCCTTTAACCTTGAACCTTGAACCTTGCCCCTTTCTACCCTTTAAGAAACTAACATGATTAAACCAAAGCCACTAGTCATTGATCAAGATGGCTAAGGTCAATATGTGAAGGATCATAAAGTGGTTACCATTTGGCTTGACTTGGTCCCAAAGTGGTTAGAATTGGCAAAGTCCATGGCTCATGTTTCCAAACCCTAATTCCATTCCAAATCAAATTTTACTCAACCTTGACCCCACTAAAATGATCTATTTCTTCCTTATTTGAAAACCCATTCGTTTTGCCAAGATTTCTGGTTTTGACATTGGGTCTCCTAAACTTACCCAAAATTACCTAAGTTGCCCCCACAACTACCAAATCATCAAAAAATTCCCAAAAATTACCCAAAATTTATAAAAATCATAAAAACAATTTTGAAACAATTCCCACCTCTTAAATCCACCAAAATACCCCAATAGCCTCAAAATAACCTTCAAATACCCTAAAATACCCCTCTTGGCCCAAAAATCCAAGAATTCCAAAATTTTCAAAAAATTCCAGAAAATTCCAAATATTCCCAATTTCATTTTGTTCAACTACACCATGACCGAATTTTGCCAATTTAGCCCACTTTTACAAAAATTCCCAATTTGACCCATTTTTAACCCAAATAGACTCAATGTCAAACTAAATCAACTCATTTGACCTCAATTTTGCCCAAATTCAATTCTAAACTTCAATTCAACAATCCCAATACTAATTTCAATCAAAACCAAGCTTAATTTGGTTGACATTTGAGTTCAATTTCAACTTAAACCCAAAACCCCAATTTTTGCCCTAAATTACTCATGAATCCAAACATGTCCAAATCCAATCCAATTTAACTCAAATTCTCTTTAAAATTGTTCTAAAACTTGCAT
The DNA here is from genome assembly GCA_022702705.1 of Papilionanthe hookeriana x Papilionanthe teres. Taxonomy (NCBI): domain Eukaryota; kingdom Viridiplantae; phylum Streptophyta; class Magnoliopsida; order Asparagales; family Orchidaceae; genus Papilionanthe; species Papilionanthe hookeriana x Papilionanthe teres. The sequence goes on from CM040438.1 coordinate 27,151,869, forward strand.
GACTCATTCCTATACCAAAAAAAATATTTATTTGACACAAATTTTGACTAAATTCCACCCAAAATTCATTTGGGCCAAAAAGCCTAATTTTGGCCCATAAGCCCAATTTCCTTCAAATTGAACCCCATAACCCATGAAAATTCCTAAAACAATTTTCAATCAAATTTTGACATGTCAAAAATCAATTTAAATCACTTTCAATTCATTTTGATGAACCCACAATCAATTTAAAAATTCAAATTCATTTCATGCATGTTAAAAGCCCATCTCCCTTATGCATTTTGAAAAGCCCATGGCCTTAATTTCAAAAGCCCATTTTTGAGCCCATATGTTAATTTATCGATCCCCTTATCATTTCATGACATTAAAATCAGCATTCCATGGCATTACATGAAGCATTCCATGCATGTACATGACACTACCAAATTGGCCATGTGAGCATGAAAATCCAAAAAAATTTGAAAATCATTAATTCCATTGCAATGAAACTTCCTCATGAAATCATACATAGCATGGCATGTCTCATGCATGACCCCATGGGCATACAAAGTCGAATTTTCCAAAATGGCAAAGGGGAGGCGACTTCTCCCTCTCCCCTCTCACTTCCATTTCCCCCCTTTCTAAACCATCAAATCTCATACCCAAATCCCCAAACCAGCCATTTAAACTCACAAAACCTCCCCATGGACCTTAAAATCAGCTCAAACCACTTTGGGCAAGGGCTTAGCCAAAGAACCAAGGGGCTAACCCAAGTTATCCACCTTTAACCCAAAATCCAAATTCCCATTGAATCTTAACCATGGAGCCACCAAATACTCAAATTGAAACCTCCACTCAACCTCTCTGACCTCACTGAGCTCAGACTTGACCTGACCCAGGCCGGACCACCACCTCAGCCGCCGAAAAATACTAGGCCGAGAGCCCTAATTTAATTCAAAAATTGAATCTTGCCTTGCTGAGCTGTCCCATTCCAATTGGACTTCACAGCTCTTCTTCCCTTGACCTAAGCAGCTGATCCCAGGCCCTAACTCCCTCTGGGAAGCTCTCCAGCCATGGCTATTTAAACAACCATCTTCCACGGCCAAAGGGTTGGCTGAAATTAAGTCTCTCAAAACCTCCATCCAAGTGGCCTAAACTCTTCCCCTAACTTAGAGAAGAAGTTCCCCACTTTCCCCTGCTCTCATCCCCACTGATTGAGCTCAATTTGAGGGCTCAATTTTCAGGCCAGAACAAGACATTCACCAAACCTCCACCAAAACCAAATTAAACCCACCCACACCTTCACCAGAACAAGAGGAGGAGTTCCCCAGTGGAAGCCCCCTCACCAGGCCACCCAATCTCTCCAGCTGTCAAAGCTTGAAATTGGCCTTGGTCACTTTCATACCTAAACAATTCTTCAGAGCCAGAGAATTCATCCGGAGCTTCCTTGGGATCAATCGAAGGTGCCATAACTCTCTGATTGAAGCTTCACTTCTCAGAGTAAAGGTATTGACCTCCCCTCCCTCCCAGAATTTTATGAATTCTCCATTTTGTTTGGCTTGATTTCAATGCATCATAGTCGTATAGATGTGTTCGTCTTGTTGAGACGAGTTTATAGAGCCCCATATCATGTAATTTGGTTGAGAAATGAGGAAGATCTTAGGGTTTAAGTGTGGACAGTTTTCGGGTTAGGACACCAAGGGACGATGAACAGATGCCGTCCATTCGCGCATATATTGGATGGACGGCTAGGATCGCGTCGGACGGAGGCAAGAATGGAACCGGGGGACGCGTGGTTGCTGAGTTGGATGGCGACGCCGAATCAAATTGCGTCGCTTGTGCTTTCAACCCGGACGAGGATGATGCTACGCTGACTGGTTTAAGTAGATAAATAAGATTTTTCTGAATTTATTAAATAGCCATAACTTCAAAAATTCCTAGAGAAATCATAAAAATAAACTAAAAATACCCTCTTGCTCAGTGAACAGAGGAGGTTAATGTGGAAAAAGAATTAAATTATTTTGTTAAATATTTTATTTTTAATTAATTTAATACTGTTTTGAATGTTTTAATTCTCCATTCACGTATACAATTCACCAGGTCATGAGACCATAGGGCTTTTGTAGCCTTTGAGCTTGGCAACATTCCCTGAATTTTTCAAGGCCAGAGGCTACCTCTGTGGCAAGTTATTTATTTTCCAAGTTTATGTGCCTGTTTTGGTATTTTAATTCCAATAATTAGCATGTTGGCTAATAAAATCTAGGAAAATTAGGGGAGGTATCTTACGACTAGAGGACCCTAGGAAAATTATGGCTTAACTTAAATCTTCAAATGAACCCTAAATTGGCCAGAACCCTAATTTGACCAAAACCCTAAAACTAAGATTGAATTAATTTGAAGTAACCACTCACTAAAATAACTTGAAATCTTTTCTCCACTGATCTTTAGGGTCAGAGGAAACCTCATAAAAATTTTTAAGTCAATTGAAAATGTTTTAACCCACTAAATGAATTTTCTAAATAACATGACCTTTTTAAACTTTAAAAATTCATAAAACCCAAAATACATTTCAAAAATTCACCAAATTAATTTTGGGAGTTCTCTGGGATTAGAGAAGTCTAAGAAAATTAAAATTGTAATTTTTCTAAAAACTTCATTTTTAACCTATTTTTAAATATTTTAATAATTAAAAAAATTAAAAAAATCACAAAAATGTCATATTTTGTTTCCTAATCACTTAAGAATCAACCAAATATTTTTCCCAAGCTTCAAAGTAAAGATATTGAATTTTAAGAGCTTAATGTAATTTTTAATGTTAAAAAATGAATTTTCAAACCTTCCCATTAAATTAAATCTAAAAATTCAAAGAAAAATCAGAAAATTATAAAATTTGTTTCTCTGAACTTCTTGAGATCAGAGAGATTTATAAAAAATATAAAACTCAATTTTTAACTTTAATTTTATTTTATAATTAATTAAAATTTGAAAAATTAAAATAATTATAATAAATAAAATATATTTCAAAAAAACACCAAAATTGGTCCAAGTGGTCCTTTGGTTAGTAGGAATATCCCATAATTTTTCTAAGAACAGAAACATCACCTTGGTCATGTTGTTAAATTTTCATTGAAAACCCTTATTTTTCAAAAAAAAAAATTATATAAATTAAATTAAAAATGGAAAATTCACATTTTCTCCTCTAATGTCTTAATTGACATATGAGTGGGGTAAAATAAAAATTTCAAGTTCATTTGAGCTCAATTTAATGAGTTATGAAGTGAATATGCTTAAGAGTGCATAAAGGTAATTAAGGAATTTTAACCTTATATAATACTTTAAGCCTAATCAAAGGGAGGGTAAAATATCTGATCTTAATTTTCTCTTGAATAGTTGAAACTTAGGGAATTAAAAGGTAGAAACCCATTAATCACTTTTAATACATCAAAATGGAATCTTAATTAATTAAATCATTTAAATTTTGGGAGAATGATTAAAATTTGGATTATTAAGATTAGGGATATGACTTAAAAAGATATCAATTCTTTAATCTAAAATCCCTAAATGGATCAATTCAATAATATTTAACTCTTAATTAATTCTAAAAAGAAATGATGATTGAAATTAATAATTAAAATTGAAATAATTTTCTTTAAAAAAAGTTAAAGCTTAAAACATTAAATGATTTAATAATCAAATTGAAATAAATTTAAAACTTTAAAACTAATTTGAAATCACTTGAGAACAAACTTAAAACAAATTTGAAACATTAAATAATCTCAAAACAATTTATAATTAAAAATGTGAAAACCAAACCAATTAAAATTAACCTAAAGTAATATGATTAATTCAAATCAAATTTAAACCATCAAAATTTAATGAAATTAAGTAATTTAAACATCTCTTTCAACTCAAGTAATTTAAAACATTAAAAAAAAATCAATCCAAAATTTGAAACTAAATTGAATTTTCCTAAATCATCAATTTAACCTTAATCAAAACGGTTAAATTCTTTAACGAACTAATTTGCCCCTAAATACTTTCATTATTATAACTCTTAAATTAAGCATCAAATGAAGGCTGTGTTTGGTAGGGATTATAAGTGCGGTGGCGTTTTGTAAAACGCCGCCGCACTGTTTGAATATCGCGATTGAAGGGCGTTTTACGAGTCGCGGTTTTATTTTACGGAAAGAAGCTGATCGCGGGTATAACCCCGCGATCCAGCGTTCCGCATCTATGATTCCACAGTTACCCTTCACCATTCAGCCCTAGCGACGCGAATCCTTCGGCAGCCCTAGCAACAACATCGAAGAGGATCCCGAAGGAGAAGCTCATGTGCTATCGAGCCTTATGACGGAAGAGATCCTGAAGACTCCCGTGCCATCGAGCCTTGCGACGGAAGAGATCCCAAAGACTCTCGTGCTATCGAGCCTTGCGCCGGAAGAGGAACCCGAAGGAGAAGCCGCTGCTACCTCCCGAACTCCCCTTGCTACCTCCCGAGCCCTAGCGAAGGAAGTTGAAGGAAAGCGAAGCTCATCCCAAGTATTCAGTCTCTCTGTTCAAGCTGGTAAAAAATACCTCTCCTCCCACCTCTAAAAAAATTGTTCTGCATTTTTTGGCATATTGGAGGAAGGTATTGGAATGTTTTGGTCAGAAAATCTTTTTTTGATGAGTTTCATTGAGAGAAAATATATTATAAGATGCATGATTTATCACATGATTTGTCACCGTCTATTTCTTCAAAGGAATGTTTCAGATTTGTGGGAGATATTATTTTATCTGTTAACATTTAGGTCACTTCAACCTGGAATTGGGAAATTTAGGTCACTTCAAGAACTAAAATAGTTTAATGTTGAGAATGATAATGGTTATAGAATTAGGGAGTTGGAACTTATGATTGAGTTGCATACATTAAAAATACATTTTCTGGAAAATGTTAAGGTTGCTAGAGAGGCTTGCACGGCTAAATTATTTGAGAAGAGAAACTCACAGATTTATTAGGAGATTACAAGTATTGGAGGATTGGTTTGATGGAGCAGAAACTATGATTGTTTCTTTCCTTGCTTAACTGAACTCTCTTTCGTTAACTGCCCAAATCTGATGGAGTAGGAGCTGATGCATATGACTGTTTCTTATGACTTATGTAGTTTGATTGCATCCTGATGTCTGTAGTTTGCTTGAAAATTTCTTATGTGTTTACATTCATACCTAGTTTTCTCATTTCCTACATTACTAGTGAGTACTAAAACACACTAACCAAACAGCTAAACAGCTTATTCAGAACAAGGGCAGAATCGTCAATTTTCCAGAATCAACTGTTTTTCATAAGCACAAACCAAACAGTCAGACAGTTTATCCAGATCAGCTGATCATCAGTAGATTATTAGGATAATCTGCTTATCAGCAGAACTTGGATAATCTGCAGCTGCCCCAAACAGAGCCAAAATGTCACTTCACTCATAGGATAATCAAACATCCTAATTCACCGAGCAAGAGTAACTCGGGTGATTGATTCGCCACCTCAATGAAACCAACTGAACTTAAAGTAATCCTTAAAATGTTAAAGAAGATATTCAGAATTCAATTCCGAGCACTTCTCTAACTTAACAGGATGTCTCAAAGAACAGTGAAACTTCATTATTCTTTAGTGAAGAAAATCGTCCTTAATAAAACATAAGGACCTAGACGTCATAGAAATTGACTAGCGATAGGATTATGATTTTGGTAGACAACCAGAACCTTCCTTTAGCTTTACCTAAGTGCTTTCCTTGAAATATATAAATGCTCTGACATATTTTTAAGTGCAGCCTGGAATGACGAGAAGACCCGCCAGGTACGCTTTTATTTTATTACAATTTATTTATATGCGCTGTACTTTCTTTCTTGCAAATTTGCATGTTAAACAAGAATGTCATCCTGCATGAAAACTGAAACCTTTTAGGATAGACACAAAACTGAAACCCGAAACTAAATTAAAAGTCAATACAATATAAAATTCACCGCCACAACATTCAAAAGATAAGACAACTCAAAATTTAATCACAAACAGAACAACCAAAATACAACTATAACTAAATTAAAACGTCTCATTGGATGATCGGGAATACCTCAGATGATGTAACCCACGTGTTACTAACGAGATTTCCCACGGTCTAAATGAAAGTGTGGAATTCATTCAATTGAGTTTAGCAAATTCATTTGGACTAAGTGAATCCAATGAAAATAGTGGTGCCGGGATGACGAAACTGTAGGATCTTAATCGGTTCTTCTTAATCAACTTTAAGATTTGTTTTAATTAAAACATTAAGACATTTCAACCTTAAGACTCTTCTAAACCAAAACACTTCTCTCATCTATTGATTGCCACTTTCTAAAACCAAACCTCAGCAACAACAAGGAGCTTAGAGCACAGTGGGCAGCACGGCTATCTTCATCAGCAAAACTTGAGTCTACTTCAGCTAAACCTTAATTTGACTTAAATAACCAAGCCATAAGATTTTGAGGTAGTCTGCCTAGTGCAACATAAATTCTCAACTTTTTGTTAGGCATTTGCATAATCATGTTATGCAAATTAAGCCCTAACCGGTCTTAGGACTCTGAGGTAGTCGTTTGGTACGACATAAACCCTCACATCTTCAAGGCTATTTGTATGGTTATATCATACGAATATAAGTCTTAATTAACTAAAATTGGCAGGATTGAAATACTAAATAATTCTCTCAAATTGAAGCCAAACAATAGGATAGTCGGGAAGTCACCAAAGTTCACTTCGGATCCGTGGCATCCCCTACTTCTCCTCCATTGGAATCCCAAAATAAATTGTTCTAAATTTGAGACATTCCCTATTGAAATCTCCAAAGTCCAATTGTTTAAAAACCTTAAACTTTGAAATTCTTGAGATTAAAACCACTTATCATTATTGAGAGTTTTCTTGGGTGTCTTCGAACATTTAAGATGTGATTAACTACAGGGGCTTTCCCTTATAGGGAACTTTAAGAACCCAGGTAATATAAACGCTGCTTAATTCCTTTACATTAAGTAGGGGAACTTGTCGGCTTATAAAATTGGCTTGCAGACCAAACGGATGTCACAAATCTTCTAGTTTATTTAATCGAGCCTCGTCATCAAACAATGTGTCTATTCCTCGGGATAGATATACGGTTTGTGATGCGGTACTCGTTTATATAAACTATTTGGGATGTGAGATCAGTTTGAATTCATATATTAAAATTTTCAAACTTAAAATTATTTTCAAAAATTAAATGCTACTTTTCAAATTGTATATATAATTAAATTAAATTTAAAATCTAAAATTCGCTGACAATTTCTGTAGGTGACCCCCTTTTTTAAAACACATAACCTAAAAATATGCCGACAATGTTCATTTTCTATTCTTTGGTTGTTTACGTTGTTTTCCATTTTTTCAAAATTTATAGGTTCTTTTCTCAGTTTTCTAATTCTCCTAACATTGTGTTCTAATTCCGAATTGTAGGGTATAAGATTTTCAGAACTAAATTTACGCATACAATCGAAATCAGTACACAACAAAATAGTTAACTAAATAAGTTGCAATTCTATTAAAAAGTTTTCTAACAGTCCTAAATTGTTCGTTACTCTAATTATGTTATATTCCCCGGCAACGACGCCAATTTACTTGGGAGCATAAACTCTGTGCGGCACACTTAGTGCAATTTAAATTCTTTTTGTAACAAGTATATAATATATTCTTTAATCACAGAGTTACTCTTTAACGCAAGTATACGTATCGCTCAAGTAATACATGGCTCTAGTGGAGCCCTGGATATCGATCCTATAGGGAATATTTTAGAGGCTACATATTAGGATTATAGAAATAAATTCAGAATCACAACTAAATTGAAATTGCTTATTGTTACTAATACGCAATCGACAATAATATGAAGTTTAAATTAAACTAGTTCTACTAACGTATAACTAATTCTACTAAAGTGAAGTTCAAATATATAAGCAAGAATCTTTCTCCTTTGTTAAGATATTTATGTGAATAGATAATTATAATTAGTTTAAAATGGTGTTGTGCCAAATAAGAGCATACCTATTCTTTACCCTTTGTTCCAGGCATAAAGAACATTGACTAAGCCTATGCTTGGTTACTGAATCTGTGGCTAGGCTGGGAGGATATCGGCTCTCACTTCGGAGCTCTCACATTCCCCTCGCCTGAGGGATAACATTTACACTTCAACACCTAAACGATAGGACCAAATTGAGGATTTTAGTCTGTCACTCTAAAATCTCCAATTCTAAGCCCGATGAATATTATTTCCCTATTTATTTGCACCCTACTTCCAAGGACTTATCTCAGATGTAATCTTTACTATAGTTGTTAAAATTAATATATTTTAACTATTCAATTAGCCAGATTGAAAGTAAATTAAGAATTAAGTAAAAGATTATCACAACTTCTTTAAATTTTTATGGCACACTAATTCAATTTATCATTTCACAAAAATATCGAAACAAGGAGAAAGACAGAAAAACTACTCAGATTTCATGAAGAGGATACAATAAAACTTGAATTTCATATATAAAAGTAAAGTTCTACAAACTAAATAAAAAAAACACAACTTATCTTAAATTCCTCCCCAAGAAAACTCCTTGAAGTTCCTCTGAATCTCTTCTTTTCTTTACAGTACATGGTATTCTCCTTTGAAACAACAATGCAAAAGAGATCTCTCACTTCCCTCCCACTCTTACAATCCTTCGAAGAAATTACTCATCAATATATCTATTTGAACTCACTATTTAACAAAGTTGTGATAATCTTTTACTTAAATCTTAATTTACTTTTAATCTGACCAATTGATTAGTTAAAATATGTTGAGTTTAAAAACTATAGTGAAGATTACATTCGAGATTCAGGGAGGTTAAAGTCCTTGGAAGTAGGGTGCAAATAAATAGGGAAATAATATTCATCGGGCGTAGAATTGGAGATTTTAGAGTGACAGGCTAAAATCCTCAATTCGGTCCTATCATTTGGGTACTGAAGTGTAGATGTTAGCCCTCAGGCGAGGGCAATGTGGGAGCTCTGAAGTGAGAGCAGGTATCCTCCGAGCCTAGCTGGAGATTCAGTAACCAAGCATAAGATTAATCAATGTTCTTTATGCTTGGACCAAAGGGTAAAGAATTGGTATGCTCCTATTTGGCACAACACCATTTTAAACTAATTCAAATTATCCATTCACTTAAATTTCTTAATAAAGGAGAAAGATTCTTGCTTATATATTTGAACTTCATTTTATTATTAGAATAAGTTAAATGTTAGTAGAATTAGTTTATTAAAACTTCATATTATTGTCGATTGCATATTAGTGACAGATAGGCAATTTCGATTTCCTAGTTGTAATTCTAAATTGATTTTTATAATCATAGTTCGTAGCCTCTAAAATATTCCCTGTAGGATCGATATCTAGGACTCCACTAGAGCCATGTTTTACTTGAGCGATATATATACTTGTGTTGAATAGTAACTTTGTGATTAAAATAATATATTATATAATTGTTACAAAAATTAAAATTACGCAAAGTGCATGGAGTGGTTCAACTTCCTTAAAGATATCTAGAATGATCAAAATGCTCCTTCATTCTCCAATCCAGATGATCAAAGAAATAAGATAGATTGTTGATTGCATTCATCAGTTGTTGTACTTCCTTCTCCAATTTCTCAATTTTCTTTAGGTGAGCAATGCGAGTTAATTCATCGGGATTGACACGAGTATGGCTGTGTTAATGATCCAATGGATCTAACTTGTGTCACCCCTCTTCGTGACGCCCGTTAGATCCTTTGAATCTTCAGGACAGGGCTGGCATGGTGACCCCGTCAAAGTCATATGGTACCCGGAGACTTACCCCCGTACTTAGACATTAGGTTAGTCCACTTTTCGTTAGATGGTGTGCTAGGCTTGGACTTAGGTTGCTAGGTAATCTTTTTTATGTCTGGCTATTATTCCTTGCTGGATTGGTTGCCCAAGCTATACATCCATCTTTTGCATTGTGTCTGTGGTGTGACTGCATGCTTCATATGTATGGTGGTGTGTTAGGGCTCTTTTCTGTAGGGATTCAGGCTTATTTATATACACCTAAATAAGTACTGCAATGGGATGGTGATTTCTGACACTTTTGTTTGCAGGTGCTATTAGCTCCCCTCCTCTTATAAGGCATGGCTCATTATGTGTTACATGCATGTGAGCTTTCTCGCTAACACTTGTTTTCATGCAGGAATATAATGTTCAAGAAAAATGAATTTTATGATTAAAATATTCAAGATTTTAAAATCTGTACTTTTAGTTTTTTTCATGGTCTTCGGACTAGATTTTAAATGGATTGCATTGTATGGATATCACCTAAGCGTATTAATAGGGTCTCCACATTACTTAAGGACCGTTCTAGATAACTGCATTCATATTTGCATGTCCCGAGGAGGAGTCCCCATGCTCCTCCAACCCGACTGGCTCATCATACTGATGCACCAAAAACATATACTGTTTTTACTATATAATTTTACCCATTTTTGGTGATATTGCACTTAAAAAAATATATTTTTAATGATTTATTGCAGGTATGATGATTTTAGGTGATTGGAGTGAAAAGAAGCGAAAATAAATAAATTCGGCGCAAAAAGGAGCAAAAACGAGCAAAAAGACGAAAAAGGTGTTCTGGCGCCGCTGGCGCCCAAATCCATAGACTCCAAAAATATTGGCAGGATAGAGTGCCGCCGGTGCCCTATCTAGCAACGCCGGCGCCCTATCTAGCACCGCCGGCAACCGAAGTCGGTGGAATTCAAATTTGAAGAGATTTGGCGACTTTTTGTAAGGATGCCTATGGAAACTCTTGGGATTTCATCCCTATCTTATAAGTAACTGTTTTTGGACGAAAATTGTGAGTGTTTTGTGTCTTTTAGAGTAGTTTTAGTGAGTGTTAAGTGTTAGGGTTTAGGAGAAGTGTGTGTAGAGTGGGGATTTGAGAGGAATTCTTCTATAAGGAGTGAAGGAGAAGGAGTAAAGTGAGAGATTGCTTCTTCCTTTCCATTCTAAAGAGAGAATCATGTGTTGTAAAGAAAAGAGAGAAGAGGATTCAAAGGAACTTCAAGGGAATTGCATTGGGGAAGAGAAAGAGATAAGTTGTATTTTCTTTTCGGGTTTGTATGACTTTTCTTTTATATAGAAAATCCATGTTTTATTGTATCTTCTCCATGAATTCTGAGTAGTCTCTCTTTTCTTTCTTCTTACATAATGATGTGATGATGGATTGATGTGGATTTAATGTGATTTTAATTTAATGAAGAAATTGTGATGGTTTTTCATTTCGAACTTAATTTACTTTTCGATTTGGCCAATTGAAATGTTAAAATATGTTGTTGAACATTAAGTTTGAAAGGATTTAATGTCCAACAACATTAATAAAAGATCCATTCAATTTCTAGGGATGAATTGCGTAGTTCATGGGAATTGAGTGCAAATAAATAGGGAAATATGTTTTGATGGACTTCAATGTGGACATTTCAGGGTCACATGCTGAAATCCCCAAATTGGTTCTAAGATTAGTAACTAATATCAAATTTTAGCCTTCAGTTGAAGGGTGAGTGGGAGCTCCGAAGTGAGAGCCGGTATCCTCCCAGCTTAGCCTTAGATTTAGTGACTAAACTTAAGATATGTCATTGTCCTTTTCTTGCTTAGAAGAGGGGGTACTCTTTTAAGGGTAAAGAATCATCTATGCTCCTATTTGGCACAATAACATAGATAATTTTTTTTATATCAATCCACACATCATATTCTCATCGCAAGAGGAAAGATGCTTTTCTCATATATCAAAAACCTATCAAATACTTAGTTTAGTGTGTCTGTTAGTTAATTCTATTTTTAAAGTTGTTAGAAGTAATTGTAGTTTAGTTAATTGTTATTGTTTACTACATAGTGTTAGTAGGAGTATGTTTTAAACCTTAAGAGCTATTTAAATATCAGATTTTAGTACTATATTATTATTATTGTGAAAGCTTTCTTATACTTCGAACTTCCCTGTGGGATCGGTAACCAGGACTTCATTAGAGCCCTGCATTACTTGATACGATACGTATCCTTGCGTTGAATGCTTGGAATTAACAAAATCATTATAAATATATAAATTTGAGTTCATAAATTCCTTCAAAATATAAGTCCCGTGCATCAAGCTTTTGGCGTCGTTACCAGAGAGGTAACAAAGTAGTAAGTAAGAAAGTATAAACAGTGTCTATTGATAATATAGTAATAGAAAACCTTTATTTTGTAGTGTGTAATTGTGTGTTTGTTTACCTTTATAAAAGTATTTGTGTTATTGTATATGCGTAGGAGTGGATCTATAGGTTTAGTGCATTACGATTCGGAGTTAGAGCATACTATCAGAAAAATTAGGAAAAAAAAAACAAATTGAAAATCCTTGCAAAATGGAGAGTAATCAAGATAATCAGTTGGAAATTTGCCAAGACCTTTAAGAGATTATGCTAACCCAACATCAGATGAAATTCACAAAACTATTCAAAATCCTGATGTTGCTGCTAATTCATTTAAACTTAAACCTGCTATTATCCAAATAGTACAAAATAATCAATTCGGAGGAACACCTAATGAGAATCCAAATTTACATCTCGCTAGTTTTCTAGAACTGTGTGCTACTTTTAAATATGATGGAGTGTCTAGTGACGTTGTCAGACTTAGACTTTTTACTTTTTCATTAAGGGATAAAGCTAAGGTGTGGTTAAACTCATTAGCACTTGGATCTATTAGAACTTGGGGAGAATTATCTCAAAAGTTTCTATCAAAATATTTTCCTCCATCAAAGACTGCTAAATTAAGAAATGATATTACATCCTTTTGTCAGTTTGAAGGAAACTCAATATATGAAGCTTGGGAGAGATTTAAAGATCTTCTTAGGAAGTGCCCACATCATGCTTTACCAGATTGGTTAATAATTCAAACATTTTATAATGGATTAGTGGGATCATTGAGATCTATTATAGATGCTGCTGCTAGTGGATCATTAATGTCAAAACCTTTTGATGAAGCATACACATTAATTGAAGAAATGACTGCTAATAATTTTCAATGGCCCTCTGAACGGGTAAATTCTAAGAGAGTAGCTAGTGTTCATGATTCAGATATGATCACTATGGTAGTTTCTCAAATTGCAGCCCTTACTAAGAAAATAGATCAATATGGAATGAATTATTCTCAATCACCTCAAGTGTTGGAGGAAAATTCATTTGGACGGATAACGAATCTCAAACACCTTATGAGACTTTAAATGCTATTAATAGACCTAACAATCCTTATTCGAATTATTATAATCCTGGTTGGAAGAATCACCCAAACATCAATTGGAATAATAGCAATGCTAATGTTAACCTGCACTGGGCTAACAGTTCTATAAATCCAATTGGAAATTCTAACAATTAAGGAAATACTAATTTTAGACCATCTTATCCTCTTGGATTTAATAGTAATCTACAATTTAAGGATAATAAGTTGTCTACTGAAGGAATGATTCTGAATATGGGAAATCAATTACAAGCTCAAGGTGTTGCTATGAAAAAAATTGAAAATCAATTGGGACATATTTTCACTGCACTTAATAATAGACCTTATGGAATACTTCCAAGTAATGTTGAGATCAATCCAAAATATCAAAACAAGGAATAACTTAAGGCTATTCAATTAATGAGTGGAAAAGAATTGGAAACTAGAGTGCAAAAAGAAGTTGAAATAGAAAAGGAGGAGGAGGAAATTGTAAAAGTTTCAAACAAGATTTATCTATACTTGGCTTATCCTCTTGAGCCAATGAAGATAACTGTTGAAAAACCACCACCTCCATTTCCTCTAAGATTGAAGAAACAAAATAGGGATAACATATTTGAAAATTTTTTGGAGATCCTTAAGAAATTAACGATAAGTATTCATTTTGTTGAATCATTAGAATAGATGACTGACTATGCCAAGTTTATGAAGGATATTCTAAGAAAGAAAAGAAAGTTTACAGATCATGAAACTTTTGCACTTAGCGGAGAGTGTAGTGCAGTTATTCAAAAGAAGCTTCCAGAAAACTTAAAGATCCTGGTAGTTTCACTATTCCGTGTGCTATAGGTGAAATTTTTTTTAGAAAAGCTTTTTGTGATCTGGGAGCTAGTATTAATCTTATGCCTTTATCAACTTTCAAAAGCTTGGGAATAGGAAAAATTTCTTCTACATTTTTGATCTTCAGTTGGCTGATCATTTGCATTACTTACCCTAAAAGAGTGGTGAAAGATGTGTTAGTGAAAGTGGATAAATTTATCTTTCCTGTGGATTTTATTTTACTTGATATGGAGGAAGATAAAGAAATTCCAATCATTTTGGGAAGACCATTCCTTGCTACTGGAAGAGCGGTAATTGATGTTCAAAAAGGAGAATTAACTATGAGAGTTAATGATATAAAGGTGACCTTTAATATTTTAAAATATATGAATTATCCCTCAATGAAAAAAGATAATGAATGTTTTAGGATGGAGGTCTGTGATTACTTGAGAAACGATCATTTTGAAAATATATTTGAAAAAGAAGAAGAATATAAAAATATGTTTGAAGAAGAAATTGAAGATGAAGAAAATTCAGATAGTAAGAAGAATGAAGATTTGGAGTATGTTCAAGAGAGATTCGAAGTATTAGACACTATGAAAGGTGGAAATAAAAGCTTAATTCCATCTATCATAAAACCTCCTAAACTTGAAATGAAAATTCTCCCTAATCATTTGAAGTATATGTTTTTAGGAGAATCATCTACCTTGCTAATTATTGTATCTTCGGCGTTAAACGATTATCAAGAACAAAAGTTGTTGGAAACTTTAAAAAGATACAAGAAAGCTTTTGGATGGACTTTGGCAGATATTAAAGGAGTTAGTCCCTCGATTTGTATGCACAGAATTTTATTAGATGAAGAACATAAATCGAGAGTTGATCTACAAAGGAGATTGAATCCTATAATGAAAGAAGTAGTTAAGAAAGAGATTTTAAAATGGCTGGATGCTGGAATTATTTATCCTATTTTGGATAGTGATTGGGTGAGTCTGATACATTGTGTACCGAGAAAGGGAGGAGTGAATGTTGAAGTGAATGAATGTAATAAAATTATACCCAAAAGACAAATGAATGGATGGCGAATTTGTATTGACTATATGAAATTAAATGTCACCACCAGAAAAGATCACTTTCCTCTTGATTTTCTCGATCAAATGCTAGATAACTTGCTGGACACAAGTACTACTATTTTCTGGATGGATATACTGGTTACCATCAAATACCTATTGCTCCGAGGATCAAGAAAAGACAACATTTATTAGCCCTTATGGAACATTTGCTTTTCGAAGAATGTCTTTTTGACTGTGTAACGCACCTACAACATTTCAGAGATGCATGATGTCTATCTTCAGTAGTATGATAGATAATGGAATAGAAGTTTTTATGGATGATTTCTCTGTATTCGTGACTTCATTTGAAATTTTCCTAGAAAAATTAGCAAAAGTTTTGGAGCTTTGTGAGAAAACAAATCTAGTGCTGAATTGGGAGAAATGTCAATTTAAGGTTGCAGGAGGAATTCTGCTTGGGCATAAAATTTTTGAACATGTTATGGAGGTCGACCCTGCTAAAATTAGAGTGATTGAGAGATTGCCACCACCCATTGTGAGAGAGGTGAGGAGTTTCTTAGGACACGCTAGATTTTACAGGAGATATATTAAAAATTTCTCTAAAATTACTAAACCTTTGTGCCGACTTTTAGAAAATGATAGAAAGTTTGATTTTAATGATAAATGCTTGAGAGCATTCAAATTATTGAATGAAAAATTAATCACTGCACCAATAATTATTTCACCCGATTGAGAGAAACCATTTGAACTTATGTGTGATGCTAGTGATTATGCGATCGGAGTAGAATTGGGGTAAAGGCACAATAAAGATTTCAAAGTCATTTACTATGCTAATAAAACTCTTAATAAGGCTCAAATTAATTATACCATAAATGAAAGAGAGTTATTAGCTATAGTATTTGCTTTTGAAAAATTCAGACCTTATTTAATTGGAGCTAAAGTATTGTACATACAGACCATTCGACTATCAAATATTTAATTCAAAAGAACGATGCTAAACCTAGACTCATTAGATAGATACTTCTTCTGCAATAATTTGATTTTATGATAGTTGATAGGAAGGGAGTTGATAATCAAATAGCTGATCATCTGTCAAGAATAGAATATGATAAATTATATGAATTTGAAAAGGAAATTACTGAAATTTTCTCTGATGAGCAACTCTACACTATTAGGGGAAACAATTTGTCTTGGTATGCTGATATTGTGAATTATATTGTAAGTGATAGTTTGCCACCTTATTTAATAAGGCAACAACAAAAGAAGTTCAAATATAATGCAAAATTTTATTTTTGGGATTAGCCCTATCTATATAAACAGTGTAAGAATCTGATTATTAGGAAATGTGTGCCACAAGAAGAAACAAATTTGATTATTCAATGATGTCATGATTCTGAATTTGGAGGTCATTTTGGTGTTGATAAAACTGCTTTTAAGATTCTACAATCCGGATTCTATTGGTCTACTCTTTTTAGGGATGTTTATAGATATATTAAATCATGTGATCGATGTCAGAGAGTAAGTAATATCTCTAGAAGAAATGAAATGCCTCTAAATTATAATTTGGAAGTTGAAATTTTTGATGTATGGGGATTAGATTTTATGGGACCATTTACTCCTTCATTTGGAAATTTATATATATTGGTTGTTGTTGCTTATGTCTCGAAATTGATTGAAGCTATTGCTTTACCTAGATTTGATGCTCGGAGTGTTTCAAAATTTTTAAAGAAAAATATATTTACAAGATATGGAATGCCGAGAGTGATCATAACTCATGATGGATCCCATTTCAGGAATAATCAAATTAAGAGATTAATTGACAAATATAACATTATTCATAGAATCTCTACTACTTATCATCCCCAGACTAGTAGATTAGCAGAAGTGTCTAATCATGAAATTAAAAGAATTTTGGGAAAAATAATGGATAATCATAAATTAGATTGGTTTGCTCGATTATATACTGCTTTGTGGGCTTATAGGACTGCTTTTGAAACCCCTATTGGATTGTCTCCTTATAGACTAGTGTTTGGTAAGACTTGCCATTTACAAGTTGAATTGGAGCATAAAGCATATTGGGCGATAAAAGAGTTAAATTTTAATTTTAAAAATACTGAAGAGAAAAGATTTATGCAATTGAATGAATTGGAAGAGATTAGAAATGCATCTTATCGCAATGATAGGATCTATAAAGAGAAAAGAAAATTATGGCATGATAGGAAGATATTGAAAAAGAACTTAGAATTTGGATAAAAAGTTTTATTGTTCAACACAAGATTGAAGTTATTTCCTGGAAAGCTCAAGTCTAGATGGTTAGGACCTTTTACAGTTGTAAAAGTTCATTCTTTTGGAGTTGTTGATATTAAAGATCCTGATACTGGAAATATTTTCAAGGTTAACAGGCATCGATTAAAGCCTTACTTTGATGGGTTTCAACCTGACTTCAAAGAGGTTTTAATGTTGAGTCATCTCGATTAACTAAATGGTTTGTCGGACTGACGACATTAAACCAAGCGCTTTACGAGAGGCAACCCATATGTATCTTTATGGTGTGTTTGCTTGTTTGATGAAGTTGTGTTTTTTAAATAGTTGTTTTTGAATCCTAATTACTCCTAAATACTTTAAAAATTGATAAATAATAGATCGAATCGAGATATTGGACAATTTCGGGTCAAACGAAGTTCGGTGAGAATTTTTTTATCACTGGCGCCGCTGGCGCCAAAATGGGAGCCACCGGTGCCCTATCACTATTAACACACTGAACTTATCTGTTTGAGTGCCGCAAACGCCCTATCGAGCGCCGCCGGCACCAAAAACCTGTTTGATGGTTTTAAGTTTTAAAATGTGAGTTTTGGCGATTTTTGGCGGGATCTTTGTCCTTATAACTCTCTAAACTCCATTTTTGACTTCTTAACTCTAAAAAAAAGAAAACCACCAATCCCAATTTGTATCATATGGATTCCTATCCCATTGAAACCCCTCGATTTCGTGTTTTCAACCGAAGGAAGTTCATAAGTTTTGAGGCGCAGCGTTTATTTAACAAAGTGATGATGAAAAGAAGGAATATCAGGGAAAGAGGTTTCATTAATTGAGGTATGGATAATCCTACTACTATAATTGAAGAAATTATTAAGGAGAGATGTTGAGAAGTGCTTTGCTACACTACCGCTGCCGTTATTGTTCCTGTCGTGAAAGAGTTTTGTGCAAATCATCATGGGATCAACTAAGGGTTCGTATTTGTGCATGGTAGATTTGTGCAATTCACTCCTGCACGAATTAACAATCTCTTTATGATCGAGAACATACCTATTTGCCATTATTCTAATTTCAATGTCATGAGGGATAATATGAATGATGTGTATCGATATCTGACGGATGAGAATGAGGAATGAGAACTTAGAGAGAATGGATACATTAGTTTCTCATCTGCGTCTCTCAATCCAGTATCGAAGCAGTGGCATTACTTTATTTCGACAAATTTATTTCTGACAGTGAAGATTAGCAAGGTAACCAAAGAAAGTGCCATTTTGAATTTCTATATTCAAACTGGAAGGCCGGTTGACAATGGTAATATCATTGTGAAATCAGTTCTGGGATTAATTGTGCATGGATCTAAATATGGGCTTGGACACTGTCGGCATTATTTTTAGGTTGTGTTTTATTTTGAAAAGGGGGTCGCCTACAGAAATTGTCGGTGAATTTTTAATTTAATTTAAATATATATAATTTTGAAAGTAGTATTTGATTTTAAAAATAATTTTAAGTTTGAAAATTTTAAGATATGAAAATCAAACTGATCTCACATCCCAAATAGTTTATATAAATGAGCGTCACATCACAAGTTATGTATCTATCTCGAAGAATAGACACACTACTTGATGATGGGGCTCGATTAAATAAACTAGAAGATTTTGTGACATCCATTTGGTCTGTGAACCAATTTTATAAGCCGACAAATTCCCCTGCTTAATATGAAAACATTAAACAGGGTTTATATTACCTGGGTTCTTTAAAATTCCCTATAAGGGTAAGCCCCTATAGTTAATTACATCTTAAATGAAGTGAATCATTTAAGAAAACTCTCGGTAATAATCAATAATTCTGCTCTCAAGAATTTCAAAGTTTAAGTTTTCGAGGGATTGAATTTTGGAATTTCAATGGGGAATAGATCAAATTTGGAAGATTTTATTTTGGGAATTCAAAGGAAGAAAAGTAGGAGAAATTACAGATTCGAAGCGAACTTCGGTAATTTCCCGACTATCCTATTGTTTGGCTTGAATTTAGGAAAGCCCTAATGTTTATTTAGTATTTTGATATTGCCAATTTTAATTAATTAGGACTTATATTTGTATGATAAAATCATACAAATAACCTGAAAGATGTGAGGGTTTATGTCGTATCGGACGACTACCTCGGAATCCTAAAACCGGTTAGGGCTTAATTTGCAATGCAAATGCCTAACAAAAGGTTGAGGATTTATGTTACACTAGGCAAACTACCTCGAAGTCCTATGGCATAGTTATTTAATTCTTAAGAAAGTTTTACTGAAGCGATTCGAGTTTTCGCGATGACGATGGTCGTGCTGCCCACCATGCTCCGAGCTCCTTGTTGTTGCAGAGGTTTAGTTATAGAAGTCATAAATCAGGAGATGAGAAAAGTGTTTTGGTTTAGAGAAAAATCTTAATTTCCAAGTGTTTTTAACATTTTAACAAATTTTAAAGTTGATTATAACGACACCGGTTAAGATCCCACGGTTCCATCCTTCCGGCATCGTTATTTTTATCGGATTCACTTAGTCCAGATGAATTTGCTAAACTCAACTGAATGAGTTCCACACTGTCATTTAGACCGTGGGAAATCCCGTTAGCAACACGTAGGTTACATCATCCGAGGTATTCCCGATCATCCAACAAGACGTTTTAATTTAGTTGTAATTGTAGTTTTGTGTTCGTTTGTGATTAAATTTTGAGTTGTTTTATATTTTGAAATGTTGTGGCGGTGAATTTTATCTTGTAATGATTTTTAATTTAGTTTTGGTTTCGGTTTCAGGGGCTATCCTAAAGGTGTGGGTTTTCATGCAACGAGTTGTTTATCATGCAAGAAAAAGTAAGTGCGATGCGATTAAAGAAATTGCAATAAAATAAAAGCGTACTCGGAGGGTCTTCCCGTCATCCCAAGTCGCACTTAAAACACAATTAGAACATTTAAGAAAGTTCCTAGGTAAAGCTAAGGGAAGGGTTATGGTTTTCTACCAAGTTCCTAATCCTATACTTAGTCATTTCCTATGACGTCTAGGTTCTTGTGTTTTGGTTTGAGGACGATTTTCTTCATCAAAGAATAATTAAGTTCAATTGTTCTTATAAGTATCCTATCATCTTCGAGGAAGTGCTTAAGAAGAATCTTAAACATCTTTTCAATATTGCTGGAATTGTTTTAAGTCCAAATGAATTTAATTATACAAATGAATTAATCGTCCGAGAATTCGAGTTTTGTTATCTTGCTCAGTGAACTAGGACATTTGAATATCCTATAAGTAGGGTAACATTTCATTTAAAGTTTTATTTAGGAGATATGATAACCAAAGCTTTCGAGGGCAAACTGATGTTCAAATGATTTATGATTTAATTTAATTTCAGTTATCGGATTTAAATTTGGAATAGTGTTCAAGTTGCTTTATATATATTTTTGAATTTCCTTATGTCTTAGGTGATGTTATTTTTAATTCAATTTAATTTAACTTTAGTTTAATTTGATTTAATTTGGTTTAATTTTAATTTTAATTTAATTTTGATTTTTTTAATTTTAATTTTAATTTTATTTGATTTTATTTTAATTTAATTTAATTTAATTTAATATGTTTTAATTTAATTTAATTTAATTTAATTTAATTTAATTGTTTATTTATTTATTTATTTATTTATTTATTTATTTATTTTTTAATTTAATTTAATTTAATTTAATTTAATTTAATTTATTTGATTTAATTTAATTTAATCTTTAATTTAATTTTATCTTTAATTTTAGTTTAATTGAAAATTTAAAAAGAGTTTAATAATTTAATTTTAATGATTAAGTCCTTTAACATTTTAAAACTTAAATTTGAATTATCATTTTAATTAGGAATTAAATATTATTGAGATGATTAATTTAGGGATTTTTAAATTAAAGAATAAATCTCTTCCTAATAATATCCCTATTTTAATAATTCCAATTTTATTATTCTTCCAAATTTAATCAATTATTAAATTAAGGTTTATTTCAATTATTTTAAATTGTTTAGTGGGTTTCTACCCTTTAATTATTTAAATTTCAATCATCCAAATCAGATTAAGATCAAATATTTTACTTGTTAATTTTATTAAACCTAAAGTTTTAATTAAGGGTTAAAATTTTAATTACCATTTTGCCCTTCAAGCTTGATAATTTCATAACTCACTAAATTGAGCTTAAATGAACTTGAAATTTTTATGTGACTTCACTCATATGCCAATAAAGACATGAGAGGAGAAAATGTGATTTTTCTGTATTTAATTTATTTATGTAATTATTTTTGGTGGAAAATAGGAATTTCCAAGGAAAATTTAATAATATGACCAAAGGAAAGTTTCGTCCTTAAGAAAATTATGGGACATTCCTAATGACTAGAGGACCACTTGGACCAATTTTGGTGATTTTTTAAATTATATTATTTTTATTATAATTATTTTAAGTTTTGGAGTATTAATTAATTTAAAAATAAAGTAAAGGTTGAAAAATGAAATTTATATTTTTCAAAAATCTCTCTGATATCAAGGAAATCAGAGAATCAATTTTTGCAATTTTCTGATTTTTCTTTGATTTATTATAATTATTTTAGTGAAAATGCTAGAAAATACATTTTTTTAATTTTAAAATTACCCTAGGGCTTTAAAATTTAATATCTCATTAAATAGACCTAAGAAAAATATAGGATTTGTTCCTAAGTGATTAAAATTAAAAATATGACATTTTGGTGAATTTTATTATTTTTATGATTTTTATTATTTTTTAATTATTAAAATATTAAAATAATACAAAAAATCAACTTTTTTAGAAAATTACAATTTTATTTTTCTTAAATTCCTCTGATATCAGAGAGGCTCCAAAACTAATTTAGTGAATTTTTGAAAAGAATTTTGAAAGTTATGAATTTTTAAAGTTTAAAATGGCTAAATGGTTTAATCAACCAATTTAATAGGGCTAACCAAGTCCAATTGACTTCAAATTTTTATGGTGGATTCCTATGATCCTAAAGGTCAGTGGAGAATTGATTTCAAGTCAATTTGATATATGGTTAGCTCTAATTAATTAAGGAGCTATTTTGGGTGTTTAAGCCAATTAGGGTTATTTTAAATGAACTAGTTCAAAACCTATTTTTCCTAGGGTCCTCTGGTCATAAGAAACATCATCAAATTTTCCTAGAATTTATTTCACAACATGCTAATTATTGGAATTAAAATACTCAAAACAAGTAACATGAATTTGAAAAATCAATAACTTCTCATAGGGATGGCCTCTGACTTTGGAAAATTCAGGAAATGTTCCCAAATTCAAAGGCTTCAAAAGCCCTATGGTCTCATGCCATGGTGAATTTCTTATATGCATGGAGAATTAAAACAATGCAGAAGGGAAATAAATCATTAAAAATAAAATACTTCGATGAAATTAAATAATTTCTTTTCCACATTATTCTCCTCTCGTTCACCGAGCAAGAGGGTATTTTTATTTTATTTTTCTGATTTTCCTACACAAAGTTATGGATTTTTGAAGTTTAGGGAATTAAATAAATAGAAAAATACCCTAATTTTCTATTTATCCACGCGGCGCCGCGTCAACCTCGGCAGCTCCGAAACGCCGCGTGGCACTCTCCGATTCGACGCCGCCATCTGACTCAGGGCTCTGGGGCCCCGCTGTGTCGTTCCATCTCCTGATCCTGCGCGATCCTGGCCGTCCATCCGCGCGTGTATTAAATGAACGACATCCGTTCATCGTCCCCAGGTGTCCTTACCCGAGAGCCGTCCGTCTTCTAGGCCTAAGATCTCACTCGATACTCGACCAAATTTAACGTTCTTATGCTCTATGGATTCGTCTCGAGAAGACGAACACATCCATATGGTTTATGTGGCATGAAATCGACTCAATAAAAATGGAGAATGTTCGAAGCTCGGGAAGAAGAGTGAGGCCATACCTTTGCTCGCAGAAGTGTGGCTTCGATCCGAGGGTTGTGTCACCTTCGATTGGATCCCGACGAAGCTCCGGATGAAGTCTCCCGGTCCGGTGAATCGCCTAGGTAGGATTTCGACCACAGCCCGATCACAAAGCTTGGAGGCCGGAGCAACCGGGTGGCCCGGAGATGGGGCTTTCGAGTGGGAAACTTCTCCTCTGGTCCAGTGAAGGTGTAGGACCAGTCAATTTGAGGATTGGCTCACCGTGGCAAAGTGTCCTAGTTTTGGGTGAAATTTCGGCTGAGAAATTGGATTCCGTTGGTGGGGATTAGGGCAAATTGACACCGGGGATCAACTGCTCTAAGGATGGAGAAGGGTTTGGAACAATTTTGCGCGAGTTTCGGCAAGGTTTGTGCCACTCTCCTCCCATGGCCGCGAGGGGGTCGGGCTTAAATAGAGGTGGATGGAGGGCCTCCCGGGGAGAGTTAGGGCTTGGGATCGAGCTGCTCCGGGCATGGGAAGAACGCCATGGTGGCCATTGGGCATAGGGCGGCTCGACGAAGGTGGAATTCCAAAGTTCGGCTCCTCCCAAGGTCTCGGCCATGGTGTTTTCCGGCGACCCGTGCGGCCGGGCCGCGAGCATGGGTCACCCTCGGGTCCAGTGGGTCGTGGGCTGGAGGTTTGTGCAGTCAATTGGCCATGGACATGTGTAAAGGGTTTGAATCAAAAGGGTGTGGGGAGAGGCTCATTTTGGGTCCAAATGGGTCGACCCACCATTTTGAGTTTGGTGCACCCTTCCAAGCTCTGGTTTTGGGCTGGGAGGCTCATGTGAGTCAACCTACCAAAGGTAGTGAAGTCCACATCAAGGATTAGGTGGCAAAGTATGGTTTAGAGTGTATCATGTTTAAGGTAAAAAGGGCTTAAAAAGGGTTTAAGAAAGAGATCCCCTCTCTTACCATTAATGGTTTGGTGAGGTGGAAAGTGGATTCCATGGCTCTCATGGCTCCTATGGGGCTCATGCATGGCTTCATGGCTTGTCTTTGGCTTGGGGAAAAGCTTGGTCAATTTCATGAAAATGGATTTTAGAAATTTTGGTAATTTTATGGGAATTTGTATGAAGCTTGATTTGGAATGGTTTAATGATGATTTTGAAACTTAGGGGTGATATTAATTAAAGGTATGATGAAAAGAAATTGCCATGTGGGCTTTAGGGCCAATTTTGGGCTTTTGAATTTGTCTTGGATGGGCTTTTAGGAAGGTTTAAGGGAAGTGGGCTTTAGGCTTGAAAACAAATTGGTGGATGGGAAATTTGTAAAAGTTTGGACCAAATAATTGTTGGGTTTGGTTTAGGAATGTGCCATGAGTAATTTGAAACAAGTTTGGAGTGATTTGGGTTTGAATTGGGTTGAATTTGGGCTTTTTGGTAAAGTGGCCAATGTAGGTCAAATTGGGCTAACTTGGGCCAATGTTAAGCTAGGGTTGAAATTGATGTAAAATAAGTGTTGGGAAATGTTTATGGGAGTGTTTCAAAGAGGTTTTGGCCTTGGTTGGGTTTTGATTTTGGGGTTTGGGCTTATTTGGGTTAAGTTTGGGTTTAGGTCAAAATTGGGTCTTTTAGCTTTGGGTTGAATTTGAGTGGGGTTTGGGTCTAAATTTTGGGAAAATCATGTTAGTTTTTTGCTTGTGGGAATGTTAAGGAAGATTTAGAAAAGATTTGGGGTTAATTGGAGTTGAATTGGGTGAGTTTGGGTTAGGTTTGGGTCATGGGTCCAAATTGGGCTTTATGGCCAAAAGAGAAATTGGATCCAAATGTCAATCAAATTGGACTTGGATTTGGTCTAAATTGGTGTTGGGAATGTTGAATTGAAGTTTAGAATTGAATTGGACCAGAATTTGGGTCAATTGGGTAGGTTTGGTTTGACATTGGGTTCACTTAGGGTTAAAATGGGTCAAATTGGGGGTTTTTGACAAAAGTAGGGTAAATTGACAAAATTGGCCCATGATGTAGTTTAACAAAATGAAATTGGGAATATTTGAGATTTTCTGGAATTTTCTGGGAATTTTCTGAATTTTTGGATTTTTGGGTCAAGAGGGGTATTTTGGGTATTTGGAGGGTATTGGGAGGTATTTTTGGAACTTTTGGTATTTTTGGGTATGGATGATCAATTTGAGTAATGTGGGAATGTTTGGGATTGATTTTGAGGAATTTTGGGTAATATGAAAATTTTGGAGGATTTCAAGGGTTTTGGGTAGAGTTAAAGTGTGTAGAGTCCCGGGTCAAAATCGAAGATTTGGAAAATTGAAGATTTGGAAAATTGAAGATTTGGAAAATTGAAGATTTGGAAAATTGAAGATTTGGAAAATTGAAGATTGGGTGAATATAAGTGGAATAAAATCATTTTGGTTGGGCCATGAAGCCATATCAAGCCCACATGAGCCATGAAGGGACTCATTTGAGGCATCCACTATGTTGTTCCTAACCCTCTTGGCCAAGGGCTTAGGGGTTAAGGACCATCCATGTGAATCACCTACATGAGTCAGGAGGTCAAGTTGGGTATGGGTGTGTGAAAGTGTAGTGTATGTGTAAGTCATCCCCTTCACTGCACTGAGCCACCTGGTAGGGGCCCTAAGGCCAAAGAGTCCTATAGGAACTCATCCTTTAAACTTCCACATTTGATTTCAACCCTCTAGGTGATTAGGGGTCTATAGTCAAGTTTGTAGAGTTTGCAGGGAGTTAGGAAGTGGTTTGAATTTCTAAAAGGTGGGTCCCAATTCTAATCCTCTAAGATAGTCAAAGGAAAAGCCTAAGGCTAGATCCTAAGTACTAAAAAGAAGAAGAGAAGACCTCATCAAAAATGAGGTCAACAAATGGACCCCCAATAGGTGTGGTGAGCTGACGGAGCACACCGCGCATATTGGTGTTGACCGAAGCGATCAACAAAACCAACACAAACATCCAAGTGACAAACTTAGGACAAAGTAGAAGAGTTTCCGCTGGGGAGTGTCAAGTATATCTCTGAGATTGGAGATTCCTGAACTCTCGCTGGGGGAAGGAAAAGGAGGTGAATCCCAAATCACATGACTCTGGGGAATTTCAATTTAGATTTTATTTTGTTTCGGTTTAAGTTTTGATGTGTGAGCTCGCATTTCAATTTGGAGTTTTAATTTAGATCGAAGTTTTGTTAAGATTAATTTGAAGGAATTCGAACTCGAAATGAAGATTGGAATTTTGTGGTTTTAGATGTAACATCTTCAACCTCAAAAGAAAATTGAATTGATTGGATTGAATCATTACAATGAGGAGAGATCTCGCAGCAATGCGGTATTGGATGTAAAATCCTTAACCTCAAGAGTTTGATTTTGATGTATTTCATTGCAATAGGGAGAGAACCTAAAGCAATGCAGTCTCAGATGTAAAATCCTCAACCCCAAGAATTTGATTTTGATGTATTTCATTGCGATAGGGAAGGAATCCTAAAGCAATGCAGTAAAGAATGTAAAATCCTCAACTTCAAAAATTTTGAATTTTGATGTATTTCATTGCAATAGGGAAAGAATCCCAAAGCAATGCAGTCTCGAATGTAAAATCCTCAACTCCAAAAGTTTGATTTTGATGTATTTCATTGCAATAGGGAAAGAATCCTAAAGCAATGCAGTCTCGGATGTAAAATCCTCAACTCCAAAAGTTTGAATTTTGATGTATTTCATTGCAATAGGGAAAGAATCCTAAAGCAATGCAGTCTCGGATGTAAAATCCTCAACTCCAAAAGTTTGAATTTTGATGTATTTCATTGCGATAGGGAAAGAATCCTAAAGAAATGCAGTCTCGGATGTAAAATCCTCGACTCCAAAAGTTTGAATTTGATGTATTTCATTGCGATAGGGAAAGAGTCCTAAAGCAATGCAGTCTCGGATGTAAAATTCTCAACCCAAAAGTTTGAATTTGATGTATTTCATTGCGATAGGGAAAGAGACCTAAAGCAATGCAGTCTCGGATGTAAAATCCTCAACCCAAAAGTTTTAATTTGATGTATTTCATTGCGATAGGGAAAGAGTCCTAAAACAATGCAGTCTCGGATGTAAAATCCTCAAACCAAAAGTTTGAATTTGATGTATTTCATTGCGATAGGGAAAGAATCCTAAAGCAATGCAGTCTCAGATGTGAAATCCTCAACCCAAAAGTTTGAATTTGATGTATTTGATTTTGCAAAGATTTGCAGCGTTGATTTGAAAAGTGTAGAATTTTGGTGTTTCGAGAATTTCATGAAAGTTGTAAAAGACTTTCATGGAAGGAAATTGATTAGGCGGGAATATGTAGATATTACATACCCCGTTCAAAAGAGTTGATCGGAAGTCACTGGTTTGGATTGGATATAATTCCTCGCCATCAGATTCGATCCGTGTCAATGGAATCAACCACCTCCATCCCAGACAAGGGAAAGAGTAGAACGGATTGGATTCCGGAATTGGGAGATTGAATTTGAATTTTCGATTGAGATTTGATTTGAGATTTGATTTGAAATTTGATTTAAAATTTGATTTGAAATTTGTGTTCATTTTGTCTGTCCTTTAACGACTCAAATTTATTTTATCGTTTATTTAATATTCATGTGAATTTGGTGTTCGTCATTTTTAGATTTTTATGGAAAGTTTTTTTTTCTTTTATTCTTTTTTTTATTTCTTTTATGTTCTTTGTTCGAAGTTCATTTAACTTTAATGGCATTTCCCAGTCAATTTGCACAAAAGAGGTGAAGGCCAAAAATGTGACATGGTCACTTTCATTCCAATCATGTCGAAGATACATCATACAACTCGATCTGGAATACATCTCATACAATCCATGTAAACTCAAAACGGACTATGTATGATCTTTGTCGATCCATCCAAAAAGGGTAACTGTCAGAAATCCATGTCTGAATAGTGAGGTACATGGTCAATAACATCACCTTCCAAGCCATCCTTGGCAAGGATGTCAAATGGATGTACGTTGGAGGTGTCATATTTTCCATGTAACTCACAGCTCGTAAGGCCGGAGGCTCTCTAGCTCTGGGTCTGGCTGGAAGTGGTAAGGTGTCTTCCTGTCGTCCATCCTTCTGAAAGTAACTGAGATCCGCTTCACTGGTACTCCTGGTATGCAATGTTTAGCAACATCTCGCTCCGTTTCCCTTCGACATCATGACGGAACCTACCGGTAATGGTATCTTTATCGGCCCTCGGAACTCACCCGGGCCTCGCTATCCGGAGGTCGGATCCGAACATGATGTTACACTCGTTCGGAAAGAAACCGTGCGTAAAGGTCCGACAAAGTCGTGGTGATCTATGTGCGGGGGAATGCAACCACCCCGCTTGTAAATGTTAATAATGCAGCTATTGGGTATGCAATCGCCGGCGATACCCTCCATGTTATCAATCTCTTTACCATTCTCTTGATGACTAATGGCATTGGATCTACTTGGCCATGACGGAGTATCCCCGGTGGGTTTCCCTTCCGTCTTCTCGCGAAATTGTAGCAAAGATCCACATTGTATTGTAATTCTACCTTTCCCCGACATCCATCTCCGGGGTTCCGAGTAGGTGTTTTCTCTTAGGCGGCCCGCTCGGCCCATTCTTTTCAAATCCCGGATGCAATCCACGATTTGTTGTTGTTCATATTCGAGAATACGTCCGTATGTAGCTCGAGGCCTTCTAAGTATATTGATCCTTCGCACTCGATTCTCTCGAAGTATTCAAAAGTTTTCTTTTCGACATTCCGCATTCTTTCCTCGCTCGTACTCCGGAATAATTTGCAAATGGCGGGGCTCAGTGACATATTGTGGGATATACGGCTCAATCCCTTCACGTTCTCCCGCATACCTCGGCTCCTCGGGATGATGTCCGTCGGGACATCCTCCGGGGCTGCTTCGCAACAAGGTCATGCATTACCGGTGGTTCTATCCGGTGGCGTGGTAGCCTTCTTCCTTCGATCTTCGTGAGATTTCCCCGGTCCCTTCGTTATCCTAGGAGCCGGCCTCCTTTCTTCCGGCACTCAGTGAACCGGCGTCCTCGAAGTGTATGTACCGGCGTAGCAATCGCCTCGTCGCGCTGGTCCGCTGCTAGTTTGGTTAACATCTTACGGATACGGCGATTCTTATTTCTTCGTTGCGTTGTTGTGAGAGTAGCTCTTCGAACTTCCTGAATCTTTGTGTCGTAGCGACTACAGACTTGATTTTCTTGTCTTCTTCAGCATTTGCTTTCCTTTACTTGCTGCTGGATTGGTGGCTTGGGCCACCCATTTTCATCACTGTCTGACTGGGCAGTTCCTCTCGGTCAACTGGGACCCAGTCATTTTCCTCGTACTGTAGGTCTGCTGGTGCGAAGTCCGAGTCAATCTCGATTATCGCTCCATCTTTCACCCACTTTTCGTCGAGTGCAAGGCTTACGCCATTTCTAAAGTTCAAGACCAACCGCCCGTTCGACATTTCCCTGCGGAAAGACAAGGAAAAGGATCAGGGGTCAGTACTAAGAACAAGAACATTAAGAAAATGTTTATTAAAGACAGTTTTTTTTATTACTTTTTGTATTTTTAAATTTAACAGGAATGAAGTGGGATAAAATCAGGAAAGAGATTTTGATATGGAAGAGAAAACAAGGAAAACTTTATTATCATAATTTTATTTATTTTAGCACATTTTTTATTATTTTTGGGTTCGGACCCCGTCATAAGTAACTACTTCACCTGTGCTTCTAGGGATGAAGAATTCATTCCTTTGAAACATCAGGTAGCGTAATACTTTTTCAAGTATCGTCCATTGATCGGAAGCATATGTCGTTCTCCTTGGCAATTCACTAGTTGGTAGGAGCCTCCTGAGTAGACTACCTCAACCACAAACGGTCCTTCCCAAATGGGTTCAAATTTTCCTCCTATCTTGCGGTGTGCAAGAATAGGTCTTTTGAGAACGAGAACTAAGTCACCAACTTTGAAGGTTCTTGGGCGGACCAATTTGTCATGGGCTTGAACCATCTTGGCTTCGGTATAGTTCTAAATTCTCGTCGCGCTGCAAGTCTTTTCCCTTCCAGGCTTTCCAATTCTTCTAGTCGTAATTTGGCATTCTCTTCCGTCGTGATTTTGTTTGCAACTGCAATTCTGAGTGAAGGAAGCTGAACCTCTAAGGGTAACACTGTCTCGGACCCATATACCAGAGCGTAAGGCGTAGCTTGAGTAGGAGTTCTGAAGGTTGTCCGGTAGGCCCATAAGGCTTCTAATAACTTCTCGTGCCAATTTCTCTTATTATCGTCCAAGGTTTTCTTTAAGATTTGAACAAGAGTTTTATTAAAAGTCTCGGCTGTGTCGTTTGCTCTTGGGTAGTAAATTGTTGAATATCGTCGATCGATTCGGTGTCTCCCGACAAAATTATTGATTTGTGTGCTTCGAATGCCGACCCATTATCCGAGATGATCTCGCGCGGCACTCCGAAACGGTAGACAACTCGGTTCTTAAAAACCGTAGCACGTGGTGTGCTTTCACTTCTCCGAGTGGAACCGCCTCCGCCCACTTGGAAAAGTAATCCGTAGCCGCAAGAATGAAGCGATATCCTTTTGAAGATGGTGGTTCTATCGGACCCACTATATCTGTGCCCCAACATTCAAATGGCCACGATGCAATTGTCGGATGTAACACATTTGGAGGTTGGTGTAGAACCACTCTGTGCACTTGGCATTGGTGACAGCTCTTGGCGATTTTCATGCAGTCGGTCATCATCGAGGGCCAATAGTACCCTAGTCTTTTAATTTTCATTTTCATCTTCGGACCCGATCGGTGAGTGCCACGAGTCCCGAATGCACCTCTTTAACAATTTCACGGGCCTCGGACCCGCTTAGGCACCTTAGCCACATTTGATCAAAAGACCTTCGTACAATGTGTTGTTTATTAATGCGTAGGACGAGTTCTTTTCTTGATCCGATGGGCTAGCAACCTATCGTCCGGTAGCTTTCCTGTTTGCAGGTGAGTCTATTAATGGCCGTCGCCAATCCTCCGTGTTTTCCGTCACCGCTCGCAACTCGATTCTTCTTCTTTTTCCGATTTGTGTATTGTGTCTATGTCAAGTCGTGACGAGACCCGACGTCCGTGAACCGACACTTCCATCGATTCATCCTCGCGAGCGAGCAAATTCTTTTGCGAGGCGAGCTAACGCATCTCGCTAAAGCATTTTCTTTTCGTGAATTTTGTAGATCGTCACATTCGGAATCTGTTCCAACAACTCGTATGGCATACTCGGAAGTATTGCTCGAGTCTTGGCTTTAAAATTTTGTACTTGTCCGATGATCCGTTGAATGATTAACCGTGAATCCCCGTAGATGCCGATGTCGGTTATCCCCATTCGAATAGTTAATTCCAGCTCCGTTATGAGGGCTTCGTATTCCGCTTCGTTATTTGTACACGGCTCCGTCAAGTGGTAGGAGTATCTTAACATCCCCCGCTCCGGTGTTATAAAGATTAATCCGATCCCCGCCTTACCGGGCACTATCACTCGAGATTCTTCGTCTTTGTGTGCCGAAGATGCTCCGTCGAAATATAATTCCCAACGTCGATCATCGTGGTCTTCTAGGCTCATTATTTGTTCATCCGCGGATCGTCATCGAGAGGAGATTCTGCCGGCAAAGGGTGTGCTGCGAGGAAATCTACTAAGACTTGTCCCTTTACGGCACGAAGAGGCACGAAAGTTATATCGAATTGCAATAATATCATCGACCATCTGGCAAGTCTGTCGGAAAGCGTTGGACGAGCCATCAAGTATTGCAATGGATTAAATTTCGAGATCAGGTTGACCTTATGAGAAAGCATGTAGTGCCTGAGCATTTGAGCGGCGAAGATCAGGGCCAAACAATGCTTTTCAATTGCGGGATACCTTATTTCCGTCGGAAGTAAACGACGGCTTAGGTAGTAAAGAGCATTTTCTTTACCCTCATCATTAACCTGGGCTAACAGGCTCCGAGAGAGTCGTCTAAAGCCGCGGTATAAAGTATCGCTGGTCTACCCGAGACCAGGGCCGCTAAGACAGGAGGTGTCATTAAATATCGCTTAATGTCCTCGAAGGCCCTCCGGCATTTCTCTTCCCAAATAAATTTGGCGTCCTTTTTAACTAGTGCCGAGAAAGGCCGACACCTACTCGACAAGTTCGAGATAAAGCGTCGAAGATATGCCGACTTCCCTTGAAAAGATCGTAGTTGTTTTAAGGTTTTGGGAGGCGGCATTTCTAAGATGGCTTTAATCTTTCCCGGGTCGATTTCAATTCCACGATGTCAGACAACGAATCCTAAGAATTTCCCGGAGGTGACGCCGAAGGCGCATTTTAAGGGATTCATCTTAAGGTTAAATTGTCTTAATCGTTTGAAAACAATTCTCAAATCATACAGATGGTTGTCCTTTACTTTGCTTTTGATGACCACATCGTCCACGTAGCATTCGACTTGATTGTGGATGAGATCATCAAAAATTCTTGTCATCGCTCTCTGATATGTTGCTCCCGCGTTCTTCGATCCGAATGGCATCACCGTGTAGCAATATACTCGATCGGCGTTCGAAAGCTCGTAAGTTTTTCATCTTCTCGGAGCCATTTTTATCCGGTTGTATCCCGAAGATCCATCCATGAATGAGAATATTTCATGTGTCGAAGCAATGTCGATCATTAGTTCTGGGATCGGTAGAGGGAATTCATCCTTTGGACATGCCTTGTTTAAATCTCTGAAATCCACACAAATTCTAATCTGACCATTCTTCTTTCTGACCGGCACCACATTGGCTAACCAAGTCGGGTATTGTTCTTCACGGACAAATTTAGCGTCTATTAGCTTTTTAACTTCAGCTATGACTTTTTGTTCGATTTCTAGACGCATTCTTCCGGGACCTTGTCCGATCGGAATGCAGTAGGATCCACTCCTAGCTTATGGATCGCGACCTCTCGAGCTAATCCCGGCATCTCATCGTAATTCCAAGCAAAACAGTCTTTAAATTCCATTAATAACTTGATTATTTCTTCAGAATCTTCTTTATTGAGTAAGGAGCTAACAAAGGTAGATCTAGGCTCTTCGCTAGTACCTAAGTTAACTTCCGTTAACTCATCTATTGTAGATTTGATCTCTTCTTCGAATTCTGGTAGAGCATCTCCAATTTGTAAATCTTCAAGTTCTTATGTAGCTTCCATGCAGTTTTCATTAGACTCGCAAGTGACAACCAAGCAAAATTCAGTATCGTCAATTGATCCTACTGTGCCGAACCCGAGACCATGCTTTGAATTGGGTGGACGACCGAAGTTATTCCATAAATTTTCAAAATGTTGTGATTGACCTTTTGTCCATTGTCGAGGTAAGAAACCACGCCGAATTAAATTTTGAACACAGGGAGAGTACCACTCAAAAGGTAATTCCATTAATTCTGATGAAGTGACATCTTCAAATTGTACATTATTTTCAGTTTTGGAGGAAGAAGCACCACGGTAGAATTTGATGGGCTTTGCACCGCTGCTGCGTACCTCTCTGACCACCATACCCTCGATCTTATTAGAATGGATCGGGGTCAGGGTCTTAGTATGTACATAGTGGTTAATCTTCTCGTACGTCGATTTATATTCTTCATACTTTTCGTCTTCGAAGGGATCCTGAATTGCGGCTCCTTCCGACTTATTGTCGCTGCTTCTTGCTTGATTTCTTTTTCTTCTTCAGAACTTTCTTCCCAATCAACATTGATGGCTGGTTTCCTCTGTCCAACTGTCCTAATGTCTCTGCCACGACCTCGTCCTCGGCCTCGACCTCGGATGCGAGTTGTGGAGAAACCTTCACCATCTCGCCTTAAGGGAGTGGTGAGTGACTGTTGGATTAGAACTTCAGGTTCTTCGTCATCCCGAATTCCCTTTGCTTCATTTGTTATGGTATCTCTGGAGAAGATTGTTTTCTTCGGGGGTGCATAATAAGCTGCATCTTCATGGATTCCAATCTCATGTATGGAGAATGGTTGTAAGTCACCTTTGATGCACTGTTCCCCTCCATCGTAGTATTTGATGCACTCGATGTAGAGATGATGGTACCATCCTGTTTTCATGTATCCATGGTCGGCCCAGTAGAGCGTTGAACGACGTTTCTGAATCGATTATGTGAAATTTCGCGGTTGTCTTTGCTAAGTCACCGGTCTTCATTAGTAGTGTTATTGATTCGAGGGCTCTTTCTCCTTTCTGGTTGAATCCTCTTAATAACATTTTGTCGGCTTCGAGCTCGCGAGCATCAATTTCCAAATATGTTAGTGTTCGAAGACTCATTATATTGATTGATGCTCCTGGATCCACCAATACTCTGGAGAGTGTAAATTTCCCAATTGTAACTGAAATGTACAACAGTCGGTTGTGGTCTGCTGTCCCAAGTAGTAGGTCATTATCCGTGAAGGTAACACCTCGATGTTCCTTTAACGAGCAAACCTCATCTAAGGAATCTCCGGCCATTTGAGCTAAGAGAATTTCTGGATCAAGTAAGGCCTTGATCAGAGCTTCTCTCATCTCCTTTGATAAGATGAGAGCGTCGTAGATGCTCGACTTGGCCGGTAGTTTCCTAAGATGGGCTAGCACGTTGTAGTCCACTTTATTTTCATGTGTCTCGGCTTCTTCCCGAATGGGTATTTCTTCTGCCGGGGTTGGTTCTTCCTGAACAACCACCTGCTTTCCTTTGTCCTTTGGACCCATTCTCGGAGGTAGAACTCTTCCACTTCTTAAGTTGACTTCTGTGATTTCTTCTGAATCTAGTATTGAGTTTGTTGGTTTTCCTCCTGAATCGGAATGACAGGTTCTTCTGGATTAGCTTCAAAGTCTGAAGGCTCTAACTCTATTGTGACTGGAGCTCCTCGAAACTCACAGATAGATTCATTGCTTGTTGAACTCTCGTAGCCTCCTTGATGGATGTCTCCTTCGTCATTGTGATCGTCGAGATTGTGTATGATTTGAGAATTGTCATTTGTATCGAAATCGATGTCTGGATTGTCGCTAGTTACGTAATTGTTAGAAACAGTCAAAACGTAGCCAACGCCATCACCCTTATCATTATAAGATCCCACCAAAATGAGCAGATAATCATACAGAGTCAGAGGTTCGAGGGATTTCTCCCCCGAATCCAAAACAACTATCCTAGGATAATCAGCCCCTAGCCTAGCCTTAGAAGCCTCGGTCTTCTCTTCTTCATCAATTTTCTTCTTTTCTTCAATCGTCTCATGTTGAGGTGGTTCTTCTATTGCAAGTGATAGTGTCGACTTGACAGGTTTCAAACTCTGAATTGAAGCTCGCACCGAAGCGGTTTGGATGTGATCCAAAATCTTTTTTGAAGACCTTGTCCAAGCGGTAGTCCATCCATCGTCAGTCGCATAGGGATCTATCGGAACAATGAGATCCGTCGTGACAACATTGAAGGAACCTCCTTTCTGGGGTTCCTTCATGTACTCCTTCGGGATTGTTATATTTCCTTTCTGAAGGTTGTCGTTGAGCCAACTTTTGAAGGTAATGCAATCTTCTATCTTGTGTCCAAGCATCCGGTGGTAAGGGCAAAAGTTGGGATCACCTTTCTTGTTGACTTCTTCCGGTCTCTTAGGCTCTGACAGCTGGAAATCTGGAGTCTTCATCAGACTACGGAACATTTTCGGCATTGCCTCATTCTTGAATGGATATTCTTTGCTCAGGAGCTCCCTTAATGTACGTTGCGGACGAGGCAGTTGTTCATACTGTTGAGATGACTGATAGCTGGGTCAGGGTTGCTGGTACTTCTGTTGAGGTTGCTGCGGCCGCTCTAGCGGTATTTGCATCGGTTGCTTGCCTTTGTCGACTGCTGCAACGATCCTGAATTTCTTTTCAAAAGTCTTCACAGGCTTTTGCTTGTCTGTCTTGTCGGCGAAACTTAATTGCTTCGCCTCCTCATGCAGGCTTCCGGCCTTGCTTAACAACTTCTCGAAAGTCTTAATGGTAAATCCCTTGAGGAGAAGTGCTATCGAGCCATGAATGCTTTTAAGTAAGATGCCGACTGCATGCTGTTCTTGTAATTGTGATTCACACTTCATACTTAGATTTCTCCATCGAAGTATGTAATCCACCAAAGTTTTGTTCGGCTTCTGCTTCTCTACCACTAAATCACCTATAGTGATGTGGTGCTGAGCTCCGACGAATCGCTTGATGAAGTGGTTTTCTAGTTCTGAGAACATCTTCACTGAACCATTCGGTAATTCTGCATACCAATCAAAGGCGATCCCTGACAGGCTGCTGACGAACTGTCGGAAGAGTAATGCATCGCTCCCGCCGCATTGCAACAACTCGGCACGAAAGTGTACGACATGTTGTCCGGGGTTCCTGGCTCCATCAAAGGTCTCGAACAGAGGTGGTACGAAGCCTTTTGGGTATTGGACAACATCGAATTCTTCCGGTAAGGTCTACCCGTCCGAATGGATGTCCCGCTCTTTGATTGTGCTAAGGCTTCTCGCACATGCTGTTCCACCAAGCTCTTGATATCTTTTTCTGGAATCATACTTTGTGTTGTATCCTTCTTTAGTTGATCATCCCCGTTGACGGATGTAATCTCCTTTCCTCCGTCTACAATGTGAATGACCTCTGGGGGTGTTTCTCTTTGGGGTTGCACTTGACTCTGGAGAGTGGCTAGGGCTACGACCATCTCTTCCATCCTTTTCGCCATTCGGGCGATCGTATCGTCTCTCTCTTGAAGCCGCCTCCTCATCACTTCGGCTCCTCTCTTTCGCGTGCCGCAGGAGCACCTCGTGAAGCCGACGAAGCTCGCGTTTCGACCATGTTGATTTCTCGCATACTCATCATCCATGAATTCCGATGAATCAATCTCATCTCCGAATTTCTCTTCTCTTTCTTTTGCTAATCGTCGAATATCGAGTCCTCAACTTTTCCATAGCATCCTCTAGCGGTCCTTTCCGTGCATCCTCGCGATTGTCGTGTGATAGCTGCCGAGTCCCCTTTACTGCAGTAGCACTTTCTTCGGATTCAAGTCTCCTGACGAGACTTTCCTTCTCGGGCTGTTGTTTCAATCTTAACTGTCCAGTAATGGGACGCCATACCATCCTTCTAACGACGAAGGTGCTAGGACCGTATGGTCCGTCGACCCAAATGCTGGAAGGTGGTATCCTCCCTAATCTGTAATCCTGAAACGACGAAAGGCGGACTAGCCTTCATCCTTTTATTTGGCTTTTCTGTAAGGATGGCGGGTTCTACTCGGGGCCCAAGACGGGATTTGACTGGCACCCTCCCTATCCTTCTTAGAATCTCCGATACGGGGCATTTCTCTTTCTTTGCTAGCTTCTCGATCACAGTCTGTAGTCGGGCAAATGGTGTGATCCTAGCCCTTTTCTTTCTGTTGTCGTTGTAGTATGCTGGTCGAGGTAATGTAGAAACAATCCTGCGGACATTTTCCTCGTCGACTGCGGCGGAAAGGGGGTGGAATCTACTTCCTTCCAAAAAGGGTGTATCTTCAGGCAATGGTATGTATTCAGATAGTGGTGTGTACTCAGAGATTTCTGGGATTTCCTCCAGGAAAGCAACTTCGGCAGCTCTGGCCTTCCTGGAAATCTTCCTACTTCTGTTCCTTCTTTGGGTCCGTGTTAGTGATGGAATTCTTAAGCTGGACCCGATTTCAAAAACAGAAGGTCTCACAGGAAGGTCCGTACCCTCCACGGTAACAGGTTCACCATAGTTCTGGATTTCCTTCCCCTTTAATTTGGCAGAAGCCGGGGTAGGTGCAGAGACAACCGGACCGGTGGGGGTAGCAACAACGATCCTTCCGTGGACGGCGAGTACTCTCTTAGTTGGAATCTTTTGCGGGGAGGAAACTCTTGAGTTGACCTAAGGTTGAACTCGATCAACGGCTTCTCAGTTTCAGATACTTTGTTTGTCAGCGCGAAAAGGGCAACGTCGGTAATCTTGACATTTGTGTTCTCGAATCCTTGTCCAAACCGGATGATCCCATTGTCGGGCAGCTCATCCTTGTAAACAGCGAAGTCCAGTCCATTGGTGAAGGAGAAAATCAGCTTCGGGGCTTCCATTTCTGCAGGGTAGATTCTAATTGTCAGTCCCAAGTTATGCTTCTTCTCATCAGGACGAAAAGAAAGGAATCGAAAAGAGTCTGAACACATTCTTGTTCACATATTTATAAGGAGAAGTTATTTGTTATAAGAGTCATTCATTAGAGGGTTTGTTTATTCAGAACGGAATGTTCAAAGGTGTAGAGAAGGTAATGAATCCGATTCAGAGTTGGAAAGGAAAAGAAAGCCTTATGCAAGACTTCTCGACTCGAAGGATCACTCCTAAACTAACACCTATTGGGGGTCCACCCCACCTCAGAAATGAGGTAAAAGGATCTCGGAACCTCTCCGTTTAGGGGTGTCTAAACAGTGGCTCCTAAATCCGAGAGAATGTTGGTTATACTTGTTCAAGGTAGAAATGAACATAGTATTCCAGCGGAAAGAAGGGTAGTTTGATCCACAAGGGACATGGATACACTACCGATTGAAAGCAGAATTGTCTGATTAAAATGGAGAGAGGAATTTTCCCCAGCGGAGTCGCCAGAAATTGTCGGCAGGTTGTGTCTTTTATTTTGAAAAGGTGGTCGCCTACAGAAATTGTCGGCGAATTTTTAATTTAATTTAAATATATATAATTTTGAAAGTAGTATTTGATTTTGAAAATAATTTTAAGTTTGAAAATTTTAAGATATGAAAATCAAACTGATCTCACATCCCAAATAGTTTATATAAATGAGCGCCACATCACAAGTTATGTATCTATCTCGAAGAATAGACACACTACTTGATGATGGGGCTCGATTAAATAAACTAGAAGAACAGCCATGGTGGCCATTGGGCATGGGGCAGCTCAGCAAGGTGGAATTCCAAAGTTTGGCTGGTCGGCAGGCATGGGTCACCCTCAGGTCCAGGTGGGTCAGGGCTGGAGGTTTGTGCAGTCAATTGGCCATGGACATGTGTAAAGGGTTTGAATCAAAAGGGTGTGGGGAGAGGCTCATTTTGGGTCCAAATGGGTCGACCCACCATTTTGGGTTTGGTGCACCCTTCCAAGCTCTGGTTTTGGGCCGGGAGGCTCATGTGAGTCAACCTACCAAAGGTAGTGAAGTCCACATCAAGGATTAGGTGGCAAAGTATTGTTTAGAGTGTATCATGTTTAAGGTAAAAGGGCTTAAAAAGGGTTTAAGAAAGAGATCCCCTCTCTTACCATTAATGGTTTGGTGAGGTGGAAAGTGGATTCCATGGCTCTCATGGCTCCTATGGGGCTCATGCATGGCTTCATGGCTTGTCTTTGGCTTGGGGAAAAGCTTGGTCAATTTCATGAAAATGGATTTTAGAAATTTTGGTAATTTGATGGAAATTTGTATGAAGCTTGATTTGGAATGGTTTAATGATGATTTTGAAACTTAGGGGTGATATCAATTAAAGGTATGATGAAAAGAAATTGCCATGTGGGCTTTAGGGCCAATTTTGGGCTTTTGAATTTGTCTTGGATGGGCTTTTAGGAAGGTTTAAGGGAAGTGGGCTTTAGGCTTGAAAACAAATTGGTGGATGGAAAATTTGTAAAAGTTTGGACCAAATAATTGTTGGGTTTGGTTTAGGAATGTGCCATGAGTAATTTGAAACAAGTTTGGAGTGATTTGGGTTTGAATTGGGTTGAATTTGGGCTTTTTGGTAAAGTGGCCAATGTAGGTCAAATTGGGCTAACTTGGGCCAATGTTGGGCTAGGATTGAAATTGACATAAAATAAGTGTTGGGAAATGTTTATGGGAGTGTTTCAAAGAGGTTTTGGCCTTGGTTGGGTTTTGATTTTGGGGTTTGGGCTTATTTGGGTTAAGTTTGGGTTTAGGTCAAAATTGGGTCTTTTAGCTTTGGGTTGAATTTGAGTGGGGTTTGGGTCTAAATTTTGGGCAAATAATGTTAGTTTTTTGCTTGTGGGAATGTTAAGGAAGATTTAGAAAAGATTTGGGGTTAATTGGAGTTGAATTGGGTGAGTTTGGGTTAGGTTTGGGTCATGTGTCCAAATTGGGCTTTAAGGCCAAAAGTGAAATTGGATCCAAATGTCAATCAAATAGAACTTGGATTTGGTCTAAATTGGTGTTGGGAATGTTGAATTGAAGTTTAGAATTGAATTGGACCAGAATTTGGGTCAATTGGGTAGGTTTGGTTTGACATTGGGTTCACTTAGGGTTAAAATGGGTCAAATTGGGGGTTTTTGACAAAAGTAGGGTAAATTGACAAAATTGGCCCATGATGTAGTTTAACAAAATGAAATTGGGAATATTTGGGATTTTCTGGAATTTTCTGGGAATTTTCTGAATTTTTGGATTTTTGGGTCAAGAGGGGTATTTTGGGTATTTGGAGGGTA
Organism: Papilionanthe hookeriana x Papilionanthe teres; assembly: GCA_022702705.1. Taxonomy (NCBI): domain Eukaryota; kingdom Viridiplantae; phylum Streptophyta; class Magnoliopsida; order Asparagales; family Orchidaceae; genus Papilionanthe; species Papilionanthe hookeriana x Papilionanthe teres. The sequence continues at coordinate 27,192,617 of CM040438.1, forward strand.
TTGGGAGGTATTTTTGGAACTTTTGGTATTTTTGGGTATGGATGATCAATTTGAGTAATGTGGGAATGTTTGGGATTTATTTTGAGGAATTTTGGGTAATTTGGAAATTTTGGAGGATTTCAAGGGTTTGGGTAGGCTAGGCGGATGTAGGGTCACGGGGGTCAAAAATTGAAAATTGGAAAATTGAAAATTTGGAAAATTGAAAATTTGGAAAATTGAAGATTGGGTGAATATAAGTGGAATAAAATCATTTTGGTTGGGCCATGAAGCCATATCAAGCCCACATGAGCCATGAAGGGACTCATTTGAGGCATCCACTATGTTGTTCCTAACCCTCTTAGCAAGGGCTTAGGGGTTAAGGACCATCCATGTGAATCACCTACATGAGTCAGGAGGTCAAGTTGGGTATGGGTGTGTGAAAGTGTAGTGTATGTGTAAGTCAGACCCCTTCACCAGACCAGGCCACCCAGGGCAATCCTAAGGCCAAAGAGTCCTATATGAACTCATCCTTTAAACTTCCACATTTGATTTCAACTCTCTAGGTGATTAGGGGTCTATAGTCAAGTTCGTAGAGTTTGCAAGGAGTTAGGAAGTGGTTTGAATTTCTAAAAGGTGGGTCCCAATTCTAATCCTCTAAGATAGTCAAAGGAAAAGCCTAAGGCTAGATCCTAAGTACTAAAAAGAAGAAGAGAATACCTCATCAAAAATGAGGTCAACAGACACACGTTCACCATATTTCTGTTATGTAATTAGTCACAGGTCTCTTATGAAAGTTGGAAAAAGGTTCTTCTTCCAAGGAGGCCTATTGATCCAACTAATCCCTATGACTACCAGACAGTTGGAGATGAAGATGACATGACTTTGCTTGCTGATCAACCAACACAGACATCACAACTAATTCAACCCTATTTTCCTGAAGGTTCCAGAATGATATTGAAGAGGATCAAACAGTTGGAGAAAGAGGTATGGAACATTATGAATGCAATCAATAATATTTCTGATTTGTTCGATCATATAGATTGGAGAATGAAAGAGCAATTCGATCACACTGGTCGAATTGAGATGGGGTTGATCAATCTGATGAAGAAGAATGCGGTGATTGCTGAGGAATCATCTGATGAATTTCCAATTTGTCCATTTTATAATTTGTTTATGCATCAGCAATTGATTAGAGACATTAGATGAGAGGATAGTTCTGAAACTGACGTGGAGTAATTAATGGATTCTACTTATGTTTGTTGTGTGTTTAGTTTACTTTGGTTAGTTATGTTTGGTTTGTGTAGTATTTGCTTTGAAATTTGAACTTGGATTTGAATATGCATACTTTCATTGTGTGCTTAAATCTTAATGTTTGCCTATCGTAGAGTACTTGCTGCACTAAATATCTAAGAGTAGCTGGTTTGAATGAACATATTTGGTGTCTATGATGTAGCTTGGATTATATATATATATATATATATATATATATATATATATATATATATATATATATATATATATATATATAAGATTGTTGTGTATTGTTTATGTGAAGAATTGTGATAATTATTGCTTATGGGATGATGTAAATGTCTATTGAATTGTTAAACATCATTGTGGATGTCAAAACGATCGAAATTACGAAATAATTTTCGGACCTAGAAAATATTTTGGACTGGCGCCGCCGGCGCCCGAACCCAGTAAAAGGCTAAAAACCCTCGTTTTCGCGATTTTTACCTTGAGACCTGCAAATTCTTCCATTTCCTTCGTCTTCCTCCTCCATTTTCGCGATTTAAAGATCTAGGGCTTGCTAGATCTCATATTTAAGGAGATTTTAAAGCTTTTTAACACTGAATCCACACTTCTCTTGGTAAGAGCTTCACTTTAAGTTAAAAATTTTTTATTTTTCACCATGGAAATCTCTTACATTACTTAGGTTGGAATTTTTGGAGTTCTAAAGAGATTTTGAGATTTCCATGATGAAATTTGCTCTTGCCTATTTAGAATAATATGAATTTGGGATTTATTGGAATTTTCTTGCAAATTTTAGAAATTCACATGGCTCCAAGGTTGAGTAAAGGGAAGAGGAAATTGGATTTTGATGAGGAGAAATTCGTTAACATCAAAGCCCAATTTCACTTTAACTCTTACTTTACAACAAGAAGTGTATCCAGGATCGAGCTTTTGATAGTTTTGGAGGATCTGTAGAACAGTTAATTGCAGAGTGGAACAGGGAGCGAATTTGTTATTTCACTGCGAATGTTGTTATGAGAGTTGTTAGAGAGTTCTATTCAAATGTACCCTGGACTGAGACAGAGTATGTGTTTGTTAGAGGAAAAATGGTTAAGTTTACTCCTCAACGTATCAATGCTTTCTATCAGACTCGGGAACCATTCATTTGTGAATACAAAAACTTTGACACTCGAGGAGAGAAAATGAGAGAAGTGATTGCTTTTCTGACTGACGGGCGAGGAGAATGAAAAGTAAGTCAAAAACAGTTGATTAACTTCCCCGCCTCCACACTGAAAGTTGCTTTAAAAGTTTGGCATTATTTCATTTCTGCAAGACTATTACCATCTTATCACCATGGCAAAGTTACAAGGGATAGAGAGATTCTGAACTATTGTATACAGAAGATGAAAAAGATTGATATTGGGGCTATTATCTACAAGAACATTCAGACTATTGCTAGAGGTGAGACTACTAGTGGTTTAGGACATCCTGCTTTAGTTCATGCCCTATGTATTCAGTATGGAGTGGAGTTTAATAGTTCTGAAGAAGTGGATATACCATTGAGACTAATTACAAAGAATATTATCCGTACTTATGAGTTTCATGTGGGAGCCCGAGTTGAGCGTAGGAGTACTGATATTCCTACTACTAGTTATGATGTTCCATTTATTTCTGAGCCGCCTACCTTATATGATATTATGGAGCAGCTGAGATTACAGAGTACTAGTGTGGATAGACTCCATGGTCGGATGGATGTATTTGAGGCAAGGAGTGATGTGAATGAAGATTATCTGCAGAGGAGAGTTGAGTTCGATATTGCTTATTATGATGCTCAGGTCAGATTTATGAGGGGGGATTCCGATATGATAGTTCCTACTTGCCCCAGCTATACACCATAAAGACCTGACCATGCTGATGGCCCTACTGCTGATCCTGGTGATGGAGACTGGTAGATTGTTTGTTTTTATTTTCTTTCGATCTTGTTCTGTTGTGTTGTACTGTTATGATGTAGTAGTTATTTATTTTCATGTGTTGTGTAACCCTATTGTTGTACTGATGTGATGTAGTATTTATTTTCATATGTTGTGAAACCTCGTTGGTGTATTGTTATGTCGTACTGAAACATTGAAATTGTTAGCTGGACTGTGTAGTACTGTGATAGTTTGTTTCATGTTGTAGTGTTTTTTTGGATGCTTAGATGTTTAAAGTTAATTTCTCTTTACCCATGCAAATATTTAAAATTGTTATATCCCTGCTACTAATTGTTTCATGGATGCTAGTTGTAAATTTTGATTAATACCAGATAGCTGCTGAAGATTTCAAGATCCCGACACAGAAATGTTCGTTTTCTTCTACTCTCAACTGTTTCAAATTTACAGAAAAATTTAAGTTTGGGGGAGGGTAGAGAAATATTAACTTTTATTTGTTCTCAATTATTATATTTTCAAAAATTATTAGCATAACTTCTTGCAGTTGAACATCATTGTAAGATAACTAAAACTTTTCATTTTAATTGAATATTATGGAAGGATAGGAGGAAAGTTTTTAGTGATAAAGGTTGATTTTATAGAAATAAGATATTTGATATGAAAGGATTTGATTATAGTCAACTATTTAAAGTAAAGAAAACTGTACTTTTGAAATGTTAAGGGAACTTAAAGTATTGTGTGTTAAGAAGATATTGTGACTTTATGATGAATAATAAAGCTTGTACTTAGCTATAAAGTAAAGAGGTGTTTCAGGTTTGAACTTTAGAAAGAGAAGAGTGAAGTTCAAAATATTAAAGGCTATCCAGATATAGTAATCCTTATTTAAAAAAAGAAAGAAAAAAAAAGAAAAAAAGGATTGAAAAACAATCCTTAAAAGAAACGAGAAAAAGAAAGAAAAATATTTATGAGGGCAAGCTTGAGGAGATGCCTAATAAAAAATTGGCTTCACTTGAATCACCCTAAAGGGACAACTTGATTTCATTTCTGAATTTATGTTTTAAGTACTGGCCTAAAATCTAATGAAGTTTACATGAACTCCTTTTTCACATATTTTTTTAGGCACTCTTAATGTGACAAATTATGGTTCATCTTGAAATAAATAGAAAACTAGAACTCTTAGACTTGATTGTTGAATATTCTTACACCTGTAGTGTTGACTTGAGTTAATAAATTTCTTTCTAAGAATCTAACCAATATATTCTTTTGAATGAAAAATTTTAGTGTCCACAGCTGAAAAGTACATTTCCTAGAGTTATAATTTTATGTAGTAAAAAGATTACTTGATGACAAGTAATAGATAAAGTTTGGGGGATTCTGATGCACCAAAAATATATACGGTTTTTGTTATATAATTTTACCCTTTTTTTGGTGATATTGCACTTTAAAGAAATGTATTTTTCATGATTTGTTGCAGGTATGATGATTTTAGGTGATTGGAGTCAAAAGAAGCGAAAAGTAACAAATTCAAAGCAAAAAAAGAGCAAAAAGATGAAAAAGGTATTCGGGCGCCTGTTGACCTCATTTTTGATGAGGTCTTCTCTTCTTCTTTTTAGTACTTAGGATCTAGCCTTAGGCTTTTCCTTTGACTATCTTAGAGGATTAGAATTGGGACCCACCACTTAGAAATTCAAACCACTTCTTAACTCCCCGCAAACTCCACAAACTTGACTGTAGACCCCTAATCACCTAGAGGGTTGAAATCAAATGTGGAAGTTTAAAGGATGAGTTCCTATAGGACTCTTTGGCCTTAGGACTGCCCTGGGTGGCCTGGCCTGGTGAGGGCTGACCTACACACACATTACACTTATACACTACACTTTCACACACCTCCTAAAAAGACACCCATACCCAACTTGAACTCCTGACTCATGAAGGTGATTCACATGGATGGTCCTTAACCCCTAAGCCCTTGGTAAGAGGGTTAGGAACAACATAGTGGATGCCTCAAATGAGTCCCTTCATGGCTCATGTGGGCTTGATATGGTTTCATGGCTCAACCAGAATGATTTCATTCCACTTACATTCACCCAATCTTCAATTTTCCAAATTTTCAATTTTTGACCCCCGGGACCCCAGACCCGCCTAGCCTACCCAAAACCCTTGAAATTACCCAAATCTTTCAAAATTTCCAAATTACCCAAAAATTCCCCAAAATTAACCTTGAACATTTCCTCACCAATCAAGTTGATCATCCATAGCCAAAAATACCAAAAATTCCAAAAAATACCTCCCAATACCCTCCAAATACCCAAAATACCCCTCTTTACCCAAAAATCTAAAAATTCAGAAAATTCCTAGAAAATTCAAAAAAATCCCAAATATTCCCAATTTCATTTTGTTCAACTACACCATAGGCCAATTTTGTCAATTTACCCTACTTTTGTCAAAACCCCCAATTTGACTCATTTTAACCCGAAATGAACCCAATATCAAGCCAAACCTACCCAATTGACCCAAATTCTGGTCCAATTCAATTCTAAACTTCAATTTAACATTCCCAACACCAATATAGACCAGATCCAAGTCCAATTTGATTGACATTTGAATCCAATTTCACTTTTGGCCTTAAAGCACAATTTGGACCCATGACCTAAACCTAACCCAAACTAACCAATTTAACTCCAATTAACCCCAAATATTTTCTAAACCTTCCCTAACATCCCCACAAGAAAAAAACTAACATGATTTGCCCAAAATCTAGACCCAAACCCCACTCAAATTCAACCCAAAGCCAAAAAGCCCAATTTTGACCTAAACCCAAACCTAACCCAAATAAGCCCAAACCCCAAAATCAAAACCCAACCAAAGTCAAAAACTCTTTTAAAACACTCCCATAAACATTTCCCAACATTAATTTTACATCAATTTGAACCCTAGCCCAACATTGGCCCAAGTTAGCCCAATTTGGCCTACATTGGCCCACTTACCAAAAAGCTCCAAATCCAACCCAATTCAAGCCCAAACCACTTCAAATTTATTCCAAATTATTCATGAAACATTCCTAAATTATATTCAACACTTATTGGATCCAATCCTTTGCAAAATTCTCATCCTAAAATTTGTTTTGAAATCCAAAAGCCCACTTCCCTAAACCATTTTAAAAGCCCATCTTCACTAAATTTCAAAAGGCCCAAAGCCCACATGACAACCCTATATCATCATCCATTGGATGAAACCATCTCCTAAGTTCTAAACCCATGATAAAATAAATCCAAATCAAGCCATATGCCAAATCCCATCAAATCACCCCTAAATTACCAAAATTTCTAAAATCCATTTTCATGAAATTGACCAAGCTTTTCCCCAAGCCAAAGACAAGCCATGAAGCCACTCTTAAGCCACATGCAAGCCATGTGAGTTGCTCACATGTAACCTTACCACATTGAGCAAAAAGGAGGAGATCCTTTCCACATTCCCTTAAGGTGATTAACCACTCCTATGATTCCCCTTAACCATGCTTATGCCTAATTGTGCTTGGATGGTGACTTGACCCTACTGATTATGTTGAACCAAATCACTTTCCCTTCGACCTAAACCAAGCATTGGGTGGTCCACCTAGCCCAAAGGGATGGGCCGACCCATTTGGAACCAAAATGGCCTCTCCCCCATTCTATTTTAGTCCAAGCCTTTTACACATGGCATTTGCCAATCGCCTACACTAAACCCTGCACCCGACCCACCCGAACAAGATGGTGACCGAGTGCTCGGCCGCCGGCCACTGAGCCTCCAGAAAACGCCATGGCCGAGACATTGGGAGAAGCAAAATTTTGGAATTCCACCTTGCTGAGTTGCCCCATGCCCAATGGCCACCATGGTTGTTCTTCTCCTCACCAGAGCAGCTCATCCCAAGCCCTAACTCCCCCTGGGAGAGCCTCCAGCCAGCTCTATTTAAACACCCACTCTCTCGGCCATGGGAGAGGTGTTTAACCAACCTTAAGGAAACTCTGCCAAAATTATTCCAGACCACTCTCTACACAAAGAGCACTTGATTCCCACTGGATTCCAGCCCTAATTCCCTCTAGCTGAGCTCAATTTTGAGTTCAAATTTCAGCACAAAACCAGGACACTTCTCCACAGTGGACCAATCCCGAAATTGATTGATCCTACACCTTCACCAGACCAAGGGAAGAAGTCCACCAGCAAAAGCCCCCTCTTCAGGCCACCCATCTGTTCCAGACTCCAAGCTTTGTAATCGGCTGTGGTCGAAATCCTACCTAGACAATTCACCAGACCAGGAGACTTCATCTGGAGCTTGCTGGGATGCAATCAAAGGTGACACAACCCTCAGATTGAAGCCACACTTCTCTGAGGAAAGGTACGAGCTAACTCTTTATCCCGAGCTTCTGGAGATTCTCCATTTCAAATGCCTTAATTTTAATGCATGATCACCGTATAGATGTATTCGTCTCTTCAAGACGAATCCATAGAGCACAAGAACACGAAAATCCGTTAAGTATTGAGTGAGATATTAAGGATTTAGTGTGGACGGTTCTCGGGCTAGGAGGCTTGGGGACGATGAACGGATGTCGTTCATTTAATACACGCGCGGACGGACGACCAGGATCTCACCGGATGAGGAGACGGAAGGATACAGCGGGCCCCTGGAGCGCTGAGTCGGATGGCGGCGTCGAATCAGAAAGCGCCGTGTGGCTGTTCGGGGATGCTAAGGTTGACGCGGCGCCGATTCAGATAAATAGAAAAATAGGGATTTTCTTATTTATTTAATTCCCTAAACTTCAAAAATGCATAACTTTGTGTAGAAAAATCAGAAAAATAAAATAAAAATACCCTCTTGCTCAGTGAACAGAGGAGAATAATGTGGAAAAGAAATCATTTAATTTCATCAAGTATTTTATTTTTAATTATTTATTTACTCTCTGCATTGTTTTAATTCTCCATGCATATAGGAAATTCACCATAGCATGAGACCATAGGACTTTTGAAGCCTCTGAATTTGGGAACATTCCCTGAATTTTCTAAAGTCAGAAGCCATCCCTATGAGAAGTTATTGATTTTTCAAATTCATGTTGCTGTTTTAAGTATTTTAAATCTAATAATTAGCATGTTGTGAAATAAATTCTAGGAAAATTTGGTGATGTTTCTTATGACCAGAGGACTCTAGGAAAAATAGGTTTTGAATTAATCCACTTGGAATAATCCTAATTGGCTTAAACACCCAGAATAAGTCCTTAATTAATTAGAGCTAATCATACATCAAATTGACTTGAAATCAATTCTCCACTGACCTTTAGGATCAGAGGAACCCACCATAAAAATTTGAAGTCAATTGGACTTGGTCAGCCCCACCAAATGGGTTGATTAAACCATTTAGCCATTTTAAACTTTAAAAATTCATAACTTTCAAAATACTTTTCAAAAATTCAGTAAATTGGTATTAGAGCCTCTCTGATATTAGGGGAATTTAAGAAAATTAAAATTTCAATTTTCTAAAAAAGTTGATTTTTTGCATTATTTTAATATTTTTAATAATTAAAAAATAATAAAAATCACAAAAATAATAAAATTCACCAAAATGTCACATTTTGAATTTTAATCACTTAGGAACAAACCCCATATTTTTCTTAGGTCCCTATGATGAGATATTAAATTTTAAAGCCCTAGGGTAATTTTAAAATTAAAAAATTTATTTTTTTTAGAATTTCCACTAGAATAATTCTAATAAATCAAAGAAAAATCAGAAAATTGTAAAAATTGATTCTCTGGTTTCTTTAATATCAGAGAGATTTTTGAAAAATATAAAATTCATTTTTCAACCTTTATTTTATTTTTAAATTAATTAATACTCCAAAACTCAAAATAATTATAATAAAAAGAATGTAATTCAAAAAATCACCAAAATTGGTCCAAGTGATCCTCTGGTCATTAGGAATGTCCCATAATTTTCTTAAAGACAGAAACTTTCCCTTGGTCATATTATTAAATTTTCCTTGGAAATCCCTATTTTCCACCAAAAATAATTACATAAATAAATTAAATACAGAAAAATCACATTTTCTCCTCTAATGTCTTTATTGACATATGAGTGAAGTCACATAAAAATTTCAAGTTCATTTAAGCTCAATTTAGAGAGTTATGAAATTATTAAGCTTGAAGGGCAAAATGGTAATTAAAATTTTAACCCTTAATTAAAACTTTAGGCTTAATAAAATTAAAGAGTAAAATATTGGATCTTAATCTGATTTGGATGATTGAAATTTGAATAATAAGGGTAGAAACCCATTAAAAAATTTAAAAATAATTGAAATAAACCTTAATTAAATAATTAATTAAATTTGGAAGAATAATAAAATTGGAATTATTAAAATAGGGATATTATTAAGAAGATATTTGTTCTTTAATTTAAGAATCCCTAAATTAATCATCTCAAAAATTTTTAATTCCTAATTAAAATGATAATTCAAATTTGAGATTTAAAATACTAAAAGACTTAATCATTAAATTAAATTAAAGTTAAATTATTTAAATTAAACCCTTTTAAAATTTCAATTAAATTAATACTTTAACAATTACAATTAAATCATCTTTAAAGCATAACAAAATAAAATATTAAATTAAAATTAAAAATAAAATAAAATTAAATTAAATTAAATTAAGTTAAAATTAAATCAAATTAAATCATATCAAATCAAATTAAATTAAAATTTTAAATTAAATTAATTTAAATTAAATTAAATTAAATTAAATCAAATTAAATTAAATTAAATCATACCAAATCAAATTAAATTGAATTAAATTAAATAATAGAATCAAGTTAAAATTAAAATCAAATTAAATTAAATTAAAATTAAAACTAAACCAAATTAAATTAAATTAAAGTTAAATTAAATTGAATTAAAAAATAACATCACCCAAGACATAAAGAAATTCAAAAATAAATATGAAGCAACTTGAACACTATTCCAAATTTAAACTCGTTAACTGAAATTAAATTAAATCACAAATCATTTGAACATCAATTCGCCCTCGAAAGCTTTTGTTGTCATAACTCCTAAAACGTAACGTTAAATGAAATGTTACTTCCCTCATAGGATATTCAAATGTCCTAGTTCACCGAGTAAGATAACAACAAAACTTGAATTCCCGGACGATTAATTCATTTGTATAATTAAATTCATTTGGACTTAAAACAATTCTAGCAATATTGAAAAGATGTTTAAGATTCTTCTTAAGCACTTCCTCAATATGATAAGATATTTATAAGAACAACTGAACTTAATTGTTCTTTGATGAAGAAAATCGTCCTCAAACCAAAACACAAGAACCTAGACGTCATAGGAGATGACTAGCTATAGGATTAGGAACTTGGTAGAAAACCATAACCCTTCCCTTAGTTTTACCTAGGAACTTGTTCTAAATGCTTAAATATTCTAAATTGTGTTTAAGTGCAGCTTGGGATGACGGGAAGACCCTCCAGGTACACTTTTATTTTGTTGCAATTTACTTTTTTGCAATTTACTTAATCGCATCGCACTTACTTTTCTTGCATGATAAACAACTGTTGCATGAAAACCCATACTTTTAGGATAGTCCCTAAAACTGAAACCAAAACTAAATTAAAAGTCATTACAAGATAAAATTCACCGCCACAACATCTCAAAATATAAAACAACTCAAAATTTAATCACAAACGAACACAAAACTACAACTACAACTAAATTAAAACGTCTTGTTGGATGATCGGGAATACCTCGGATGATGTAACCTACGTGTTGCTAACGGGATTTCCCATGGTCTAAATGAAAGTGTGGAACTCATTTAGTTGAGTTTAGCAAATTCATCTAGACTAAGTGAATCCGATAAAAATAACAATGCCGGAAGGATGGAACCGTGGGATCTTAACCTGTGTTGTTATAATCAACTTTAAGATTTGTTTTAAATAAAACATAAAAAACACTTGAATTTTAAAACTTCTCTAAACCAAAACACTTTTCTCATCTCCTGATTTATGACTTCTAAAACTAAACCTCTGCAACAACAAGGAGCTCTAAGCATGATGGGCAGCAGGGTCATCGTCATCAGCAAAACCTGAGTCTACTTCAGCAAAACTTTCTTAGAATTAAATAACTAAGCCATAGGATTTCGAGGTAGTTTGCCTAGTGCAACATAAATCCTCAACCTTTTATTAGGCATTTGCATTGCAAATTAAGCCTTAACCGGTCTTAGGATTCCGAGGTAATCGTCCGATACGACATAAACCCTCACATCTTCAAGGCTATTTGTATGATTTTGTCATACGAATATAAGTCCTAATTAATTAAAATTGGCAAGATCAAAACATTAAATAAATATTAGGACTTTCCTAAATTCAATCCAAACAATAGGATAGTCGGAAATTACCGAAGTTCGCTTCGAATCTGTAATTTCTCCTACCTTTCTTCCTTTTGGATTCCCAAAATAAAATGTTTCAAACTCGATTCATTCCCTATTGAAATTCAAAAATTCAACCCCTTGAAAACTTAAACTTTGAAATTCTTGAGAGCAGAATTATTGATTATTATCGAGAATTTTCTTAAGTGATTCCCGTCATTTAAGATGTAATTAACTATAAGGGCTTGCCCTTATAGGGAATTTTAAGAACTCAGATAATATAAACCCTGCTTAATTCATTTATATTAAGCAGGGGAACTTGTCGGCTTATAAAATTGGTTCGCAGACCAAACGGATGTCACAAATCTTTTAATTTATTTAAACGAGCCCTATCATCAAGCAGTGTGTTTATTCTTCGGGGTAGATACACGGTTTGTGATGTGGTGCTCCTTTATATAAACTATTTGGGATGTGAGATCGGTTTGATTTCATATCTTAAAATTTTCAAATTTAAAATTATTTTCAAAATCAAATACTACTTTCTAAATTATATATATAGTTAAATTAAATTTAAAATTTAAATTTCGCCGATAATTTCTGTAGGCGACCTCCTTTTCAAAAATACAACACTCAACCTAAAAATATGCCGACAATTTCTGGCGACTTCGCTGGGGAGAATTCCTCCCTCCATTTTAATCAGACAATTCTGCTTTCAAAAATCGGTAGTGTATCCATGTTCCTAGTGGATCAAACTACCCTTCTTTCCGTTTGAATACTATGTTCATTTCTACCTTGAACAAGTATAGCCAACATTCTCTCGGATTTAGGAGCCACTGTTTAGATACCCCTAAACAGAGAGGTTCCGAGATCCTTTTACCTCATTTCTGAGGTGGGATGGACCCACAATAGGTATTAGTTTAGGAGCGGTCTTGCGGGTCGAGAAGTTTCTACAAGACTTCCTCTTCCTTTTCCAGTTCCTAATCAATTCCTTTTACCCTTCCCACAACTCTCTTTCTTTTAATAATTCTCCTTCCTAACGAACAAATCTTTTCGAAAAAACAATTTTCTTTCAATATCACAAATACACTAAGATAAACAAAAATGTGTTCGGACTCTTTCTTTTTTGTCATAAGTTGTACGATAAGAAGAAGCATGAGTCGGAGACTAACACTTGGAATCTGCCCTGCAGAAATGGAAGCCCCAAAACTGATCTTCTCCTTTGTCAACGAACTCGACCTGGCCGTATTCAAGGACGAACTGCCTGACAATGGAATTATTCGATTCGGACAAGGATTCGGGGACACCGACATCAAAATCCCCGACGTCACTCTCTTTTCACTCACAAGCAAAGTACGGAAGCGAGAAACCGTTGATTGAGTTTAACCTCAAGTCAACTCATGAATTCCCTCCTCTGCAAAAGATTCCATCTAAAAGGAGTACTGTTGTTCGCAGAAGGACTGTTGTTGCTACCCCCACCGGTCTAGTTGTCTCTGCACGTACCCAGGCTTCTCCCAAACTAAAGGGGAAGGAAATTCAGAACTATGATGAACCTATTACCGTGGAGGGTACAGATCTTCCTGTGAAACCTTCTGTTTTTGAAATCGGGTACAGTTCGAGGATTCCATCATTGACACGGACTCGGAGAAGGAACGAAGTAGAAGGATTGCTAGAGAAGCCGCAGCTGCCGAAGTTGCTTTCTAGAAGAAATCCCGAACCGCCCGAGTATACACCATTGCTCCGAATACATACCACTTTTGGGAGGAAGTAGGTTTCATCCCCTCTGCTGCAGAGGATGAAGAAAATGGTCGCAAGATTGCTGCCGCATTGCCTCAGCCCGTATATTACAACGACGGCCGTAAGAAAAGGGCTAGAATTACGCCGTTTGCTCGACTGCAAACTTTGATAGAAAAGTTAGTGAAGAAAGAAAAATGCCCTGTATCAGAAATTTTAAGAAGGATAGGGAGGGTGCCGGCCAAATCCCGTCTTGGGCCGCGAGTAGAACCTGCTATCGCTGCGGAAAAGCCGAATAAGAGAATGAAAGCTAATCCGTCTGTCGTTGTTTCAGGACTACAAATTAGGGAGGATACCACCTTCCAGCATTTGGGCGACGGACCATCCGGTCCCGGACCTTTGTCTGCTATGAGGATGGTATGGCGTCCCACTACCGGACAATTAAGATTAAAACAACAACACGAGAAGGAAAGTCTCGTCGAGGAGACTTGAGTCCGAAGAAAGTGCTACCGCAGTGAAGGGGACTCATGAGAAGGAAACCCGACAGTTATCATATGACAACTGCAAGGATGTACAGAAAAGGCCACTAGAGGATGCTATGGAAAAGCTAAGAACCGATATTCAGCGATTAGCAAGGGAAAGAGAAGAAAAATTCGGAGATGAAGTTGACTCGTCAGAGTTCAAGGATGATGAATATGCAGAAATTAACATGGTTGAAACACGAGCTTCGTCAGCTTCACAAGGTGCCCCTGCAGCCGCAAAAAGAGAGGAACCGGAAGTAATGAGGAGGCAGCTTCAGGAGAAAGATGATACGATCGCCCAAATGGCAAAAAGGATGGAAGAGATGGATGTAGCCCTAGCCACTCTCCAGAGTCAGGTTCAACCCCAAAGAGAAACACCCTCAGAAGTTCTTCACATTGTAGACGGAGGAAAGGAGATTACGTCCGTCAACGGGGATGATCAATTAAAGAAGGATGCAACACAAAGCATGATTCCGGAAAAGAATATTAAGAGCATGGTGGAACAGCAGGTGCGAGAAGCCTTGGCACAATCAAAGAGCGGGACATCCATTCTGACGGGTAGACCTTACCCTGAAGAATTCGACGCTATCCAATATCCGAAAGGCTTTGTACCACCTCTGTTCAAGACCTTTGATGGACCGGAAACCCCGGCAGCATGTTGCACATTTTCGTGTCGAGCTTGTTGCAATGCCGGCGGAAGTGATGCCTTACTATTCGGACAATTTGTCGCGCACCGTCGTGGATCGCCTTTGATTGGTATGCGGAATTACCGAACGGTTCGGTGAAGACATTTTCGAATTAGAGAACCTCTTCATCAAGAGATTTGTCGAGCTCGGCACCACATCACTATAGGTGATTTAGTGGTAGAGAAGCAGAAACCCAACGAAACCTTGGTGGACTACATACTTCGATGGAGGAACCTAAGTATGAAGTGTGAGCCACAGCTACAAGAACATCATGCAGTCGGCATTTTACTAAAGAGCATTCACGGCCCGATAGCACTTCTCCTCAAGGGATTTACTATTAAGACTTTCGAAAAGTTATTAAGCAAGGCCGGAAGCTTGCAAGAGGAGGCGAAGCAATTAAGTTTCACCGATAAAACAGACAAACAAAAGCTCGTGAAAACTTTTGAAAAGAAGTCCGGGATCGTCGCAGCTGTCGATAAAGGCAAGCAACCGATACAAATATCGTCAGAACGGCCGCAACAACCTCAATAGAATTACCAGCAACCCCGACCCAGCTATCAGTCATCTCGACGGTATGAACAACCGCCTCGTCCGCAACGTACGTTAAGGGAGCTTCGAGCGAGGAGTATCCGTTCAAGAATGAGGCGATGCCGAAAATGTTCCGCTGATCCGATGAAGACTCCAGATTTCCAACTACCAGAACCTAAGAGACCAGAAGAAGTCGACAAGAAAGGTGATCTCAACTTTTGCCCTTACCACCGGATGCTTGGGCATAAGATAGAAGATTGTATTACCTTCAAAAGTTGGCTCAACGACAATCTTTGGAAAGGGAATATAACGATCCCGAAGAAGTACATGAAGGAACCCCAGAAAGGAGGTTCCGTCAATGTTATCTCGACGGATCTCATTGTGCCGATAGACCCCTATGCGACTGATGATGGATGGACTACCGCTTGGACAAAGTCTTCGAAGAAGATTTTGGATCACATCCAAACTGCTTCGGTGCGAGCCTCAATTCAGAGTTCGAAACCTATTAAGTCGACACTATCACTTGCGATAGAAGAACCACCTCAACAAGAGACGACTGAAGAAAAGAATATAATTGACGAAGAAGAGAAGACCAAGGCCCTTAAGCCTAGACTAGGGGCTGCTTATCCTAGGATAGTTGTTTCCGATTCGGGAGAGAAATTTCTCGAACCTCTGACTCTGTATGATTATTTGCTCACTCCGGTGGGATCTTATAATGATAAGGGTTATGGAGTTGGCTACGTTTTGACTTTTTCTAACGATTACGTAACTAGCGAAAATCCGGACATCGATTTCGATACAAATGACAATTCTCAAATCATACACAATCTCGACGATCACAATGACGAAGAAGACATCCATCGAGGAGGCTACGAGAGTTCAACAAGCAACGAATCTATTTGCGAGTTTCGAGGAGCTCCAGGTCACGATAGAGTTAGAGCCTTCGGACTGCGAAGCTAATCCGAGAAGAACTCGTCATTCCGATTCGGGAGGAAACACCGACAAACTCAATACTCGGATTCGAAGAAATTACGAAGTTAACTTAAGAAGTGGAAGAGTTCTACCTCCGAGAATGGGTCCGAAGGACAAAGGAAAGCGTGTGGTTGTTCGGGAAGAACCAACCCCAGGCAGAAGAAATACCCATTCGGGAAGAAGCCGAGACACATGAAAATAAAGTGGACTACAACGTGCTAGCCCATCTTAGGAAACTACCGAGCCGAACTAAGCATCTACGACGCTCTCATCTTATCAAAGGAGATGAGAGAAGCTCGATCGAGGCCTTACTTGATCCGAGAAATTTGCTTAGCTCAAATGACCGGAGATTCCTTAGATGAGGTTTGCTTGTTAAAAGAACAGCGAGGTGTCACCTTCACGGATAATGACCTACTACTTGGAACAGCAGACCACAACCGACCGTTGTACATTTAAGTTACAATTGGGAAGTTTACACTCTCCAGAGTATTGGTGGATCCAGGAGCATCAATCAATATAATGAATCTTCGAACGCTAGCATACTTGGAAATTGATGCTCGCGAGCTCGAAGCGGACAAAATGCTATTAAGAGGATTCAACCAGAAAGGAGAAAGAGCCCTCGGATCGATAACACTGTTAATGAAGACCGGTGACTTAGCAAAGACAACCGCGAAATTTCACATAATTGATTCAGAAACATCATTCAAAGCTCTACTGGGCCGACCATGGATACAAGAGAACCGGATGGTACCATCATCTCCACATCAGTGCATCAAATACTACGATGGAGGGGAACAGTGCATCAAAGGTGACTTACAACCATTCTCCGTACATGAAATTGGAGTCCATGAAGATGCAGCTTATTATGCACCTACGAAGAAAACAATTTTCTCCAGAGATACCATAACAAATGAAGCAAAGGAAGTCCGGGACGACAAAGAACCTGAAGTTCTAGTCCAACAGTCACTCACCACTCCCTTACGGCGAGATGGTGAAGATTTCTCCACAACTCGCATCCGAGGTCGAGGCCGGGGACGAGGTCGTGGCGTAGACGTTAGGACGATTGGACGGAGGAAATCAGCCATCAATGTTAATTGGGAAGATAGTTATGAAGAAGAAAAAGAAATCAAGCAAGAAGCAGCAACAATAAGTCGGAAGAAGCCGCAATTCAGGATCCCGCTCGAAGATGAAAAGAATGAAGAATATAAATCGATGTACGAGAAGATTAATCACTATGTAAATACTATGACCCTGACCCCGATTCATTCTAATAAGATCGAGGGTATGGTGGTCAAAGAGGTACATAGCGGCGGTGCAAAGCCCATCAAATTCTACCGTGGTGCTCCCTCCTCCAAAACTGGAAATAATGTACAATTTAAGATGTCACTTCATCGAATTAATGGAATTACCTTTCGAGTGGTACTCTCCCCGTGTTCAAAATTTAATTCAGCGTGGTTTCTTACCTCGACAATGGACAAAAGGTCAATCACAACGTTTTGAAAATTTATGGAATAACTCCGGTCGTCCACCCAATTCAAAGCATGGTCTCGAATTCGGCACAGTAGGATCAGTTGACGATACTGAACTTTGCTTGGTTGTCACTTGCGAGTCTAATGAAAACTGCATGGAAACTACAGAAGAATTCGAAGATTTACAAATTGGAGACGCTCCACCAGAATTCGAAGAAGAGATTAAATCTACAATAGATGAGTTAACGGAAGTTAACTTAGGTACTAGCGAAGAGCCTAGACCTACCTTTGTTAGCTCCTTACTCAATAAAGAAGACTCCGAAGAACTAATCTAGTTATTAATGGAATTTAAAGACTGTTTTGCTTGGAGCTACGATGAGATGCCAGGATTAGCTCCAGAGATCGCAGTCCATAAGCTAGGAGTGGATCCTACTTCTGTCCCAGTCAGACAAGGTCCCAGAAAAATGCTTCTAGAAATCGAACAGCAAGTCATAGCTGAAGTTAAAAAGCTAATAGACGCCAAATTTGTCCGTGAAGAACAATACCCGACTTGGCTAGCCAATGTGGTACCGATAAGGAAGAAGAATGGTCGGAT
Source organism: Papilionanthe hookeriana x Papilionanthe teres (assembly GCA_022702705.1). Taxonomy (NCBI): domain Eukaryota; kingdom Viridiplantae; phylum Streptophyta; class Magnoliopsida; order Asparagales; family Orchidaceae; genus Papilionanthe; species Papilionanthe hookeriana x Papilionanthe teres. The sequence goes on from CM040438.1 coordinate 27,210,647, forward strand.
CGAATTTGTGTGGATTTCGGAGATTTAAACAAGGCATGTCCAAAGGATGAATTCCCTCTACCGATCCCGAATTAATGATCGACATTGCTTCAACGCATGAAATATTCTCATTCATGGATGGATCTTCGGGATACAACCGGATAAAAATGGCTCCGAAGATGAAAAACTTACAAGCATTCGAACGCCGATCGGAGTATATTGTTACACAGTGATGCCATTCGGACTGAAGAACGCAGGAGCAACATATCATAGAGCGATGACAAGAATTTTTGATGATCTCATCCACAATCAAGTCGAATGCTACGTGGATGATGTGGTCATCAAAAGCAAAGTAAAGGACAATCACCTATATGATTTGAGAATTGTTTTCGAACTATTAAGACAATTTAACCTTAAGATGAATCCCTTAAAATGCGCCTTCGGCGTCACCTCCGGAAATTCTTAGGATTCGTTGTCCGACATCGTGGAATTGAAATCGACCCGAAAGATTAAAGCTATCTTAGAAATGCCGCCTCCCAAAACCTTAAAACAACTACGATCTTTTCAAGGGAAGCCGGCATATCTTCGACGCTTTATCTCAACCTTGTCGTGTAGGTGTCGACCTTTCTCGGCACTAGTTAAAAAGGACGCCAAATTTATTCGGGAAGAGAAATGGCAGAGGGCCTTCGAGGATATTAAGCAATATTTAATGACACCTCCCGTCTTAAGCAACTCCAGGCCTCGGGTAGATCGACTGATACTTTATACCGCGGCTTTAGACAACTCTCTCTGAGCCCTGTTAGCCTGAGTCAATGATGAGGGTAAAGAAAATGCTCTTTACTACCTAAGCCGTCTTTTACTTCCGACGGAAATAAGGTATCCCGCAATTGAAAAGCATTGTTTGGCCCTGTTCTTCGCCGCTCAAAACCTCAGGCACTACATGCTTTCTCATAAGGTCAACCTGATCTCGAAATTTAATCCATTGCAATACTTGATGACTCATCCAACGCTTTCCGGCAGACTTGCCGGATGGTCAATGATATTATTGCAATTCGATATAACTTTCGTGCCTCTTCGTGCCGTAAAGGGACAAGTCCTACAGACTTCCTCGCAAAGACACCCTTTGCCGGCGAATCTCCTCTCAACGACGATTTGCCGGATGAACAAATAATGAGCCTAGAAGACCCCGATGATCGACGTCGGGAATTATATTTCGACGGAGCATCTTCAAGCACACAAAGATGAAGAATCACAAGTGATAGTGCCTGGCAAGGCGGATCCGATTAATCTTTATAACACCGGAGCGGGGATGTTAAGATACTCCTACCACTTGACAGAGCCGTGTACAAACAACGAAGCAGAATATAAAGCTCTCATAACAGGACTGGAATTAACTATTCAAATGGGGATAACAAACATCAACATCTACGGGGATTCGCAGTTAATCATTCAACAGATCGCCGAACAGTACAGAATTTTAAAGCCAAGACTCGAGCAATACTTCCAGTATGCCATACAATTGTTGGAACAGATTCCGAATGTGACAATTTACAAAATTCCCAGAAAAGAAAACGCTTTAGCAGATGCGCTAGCCCGTCTCGCAAAAGAATTTGCCTGCTTGCAAGATGAATCAGTGGAAGTGTCAGTTCATGGACGCCAGGTCCTATCACAGCTCGACATAGACACAATACACAAATCAGAAAAAGAAAAAGAATCAGTTGCAACAGTGACGTAAAAACACATAAGATTGGCGACAGCCATTAATGGACTACTCGCAAACAGGAAAACTACCGGACGATAGGTCGTTAGCCCATCGGATCAAGAAAAGAACTATGTCCTACGCATTAATAAACAACGCGTTATACGAAGGTCTTTTAATCAAATGTGGCTAAGGTGCCTAAGCGGGTCCGAGGCCCGTGAAATTGTTAAAGATGTGCATTCGGGACTCCGTGGCGCTCACCATCGGGTCCGAAGATGAAAATGAAAATTAAAAGACTAGGGTACTACCGGCCCTCGATGATGATCGACCGCATGAAAATCGCCAAGAGCCGTCACTAATGCCAAGTGCACGGAGTGGTTCTACACAACCTCCAAATGTGCTACATCCGACACCTGCGTCGTGGTCATTCGAATGTCGGGGCATGAGATATAGTGGGTCCAATGAACCACCATCTTCGAAAGGACATCGCTTCATTCTTGCGGCTACAGCATTACTTTTCCAAGTTGGCAGAGGCAGTTCCACTCGGAGAAGTGAAAGCACACCACGTGCTACGCTTTTCAAGAACCAAGTTGTCTACCGTTTCGGAGTGCCGCGTAGATCATCTCGTATAATGGGTCAGCATTCAGAAGCACACAAATCAACAATTTTGTCAGGAGACACGGAATCGACTGGCGATATTCAACAATTTACTACCCAAGAGCAAACGGCCTGACTGAGGCTTTTAATAAAACTCTAGTTCAAATTTTAAAGAAAACTTTGGACGATAATAAGAAAAATTGGCACGAGAAGTTATTAGAAGCCTTATGGGCCTACAGGACAACCTTCAGAACTCCTACTCAAGCTACACCTTACGCTCTGGTGTATGGGTCAGAGGCAGTGTTACCTTTAGAGGTCCAGCTTCCTTCACTCAGGATTGCAGTTGCAAACAAAATCGCGACGGAAGAGAATGACAAATTACGATTAGAGGAATTAGGAAGCCTTGAAGGAAAAAGACTTGCAGCGCAGCAGAATTTAGAACTATACCAAGCAAAGATGGTTCAAGCCCATGACAAACTGGTCCGCCCAAGAACCTTCAAAGTTGGTGACTTAGTTCTCGTTCTCAAAAGACCTATTCTCGCACACCGCAAGATAGGAGGAAAATTCGAACCCACTCGGGAATGGCCGTTCAGTGGTCGAGGGCAGTCTACTCAGGAGGCTCTTACCAGCTAGTGAATTGCCAAGGAGAACGACATATGCTTCCGATCAATGGACGATACTTGAAAAAGTATTACGCTACCTGATGTTTCGAAAGAATGAATTTTTCATCCCTAGAAGCACGGGTGAAGTAGTTACTTATGACTGGGTCCGAACCCAAAAATAATAAAAAATGTGCTAAAATAAATAAAATCATGATAATAAAGTTTTCCTTGTTTTCTCTTCCATATCAAAATCTCTTTCCTGATATTTTCCCACTTCATTCCTGTTAAATTTGAAAATATAAAAGTAATAAAAAAATTGTCTTTAATAAACATTTTCTTAATGTTCTTGTTCTCAGTACAGCCCCTGATCTTTTCCTTGTCTTTTCGCAGGGAAATGTCGAACGGGCGGTTGGGTCCCGAACTTTAGAAATGGCGTAAGCCTCGCACTCGACGAAAGGAGGGTGAAAGATGCAGCGATAATAGAGATTGACTCGTACTTCGCGCCGCAGGCTCGCAATACGAGGAAAGCGACTGGGTCCCAGCTGACCGAGAGGAACCGCCCAGCCGGACATTAATGAAAGTGGGTGGCCCAAGACACCAATCCAAGAAGAAGAAAAGGAAAACAAACACCGAAGAAGACAAGAGAATCAAGTCCGTAGTTGCTATGCAGAGAGGCGAGCTTGTCGACGCCGCGCCCACGTAGATTCAGAAGTACGAAGAGCTACTCTCACAAAGCAACTCGCCGAAGAAATAAAAATCGCCGTATCCGCAAGATGTTAACTAAACTAGCAGCGGACCATCGCGACGAGGTAGTTGCTACTGCCAGTGCATATACTTCAAGGATACCGGTTCGCCAGGTACCTGAAGGAAGGAGGCCAGCTCCCAGGATGACAGAAGAAACCAGGGAAATCTCAAGAAGAACAGAAGAAGGAAGGCTACCACGCCACCAGATAAAGCCACCAGTAATGCATAACCTTGTTGCAGAAGCAACCCCGGAGGATGTCCCGACGGACACCATCCATGAGGAGCCGAGGTATGCAGGAGAACGTGAAGGGATTGAGCCATATATCCCACAATACGTCACCAGGCCTCGCCATTTGCAGATTATTCCAGAATACGAGCTAGAAAGAATGTAGAATGTCGAAAAGAAAACTTTTGAATACTTCGAGAGAATCAGAGGCAGGAGGATCAATATATTAGAAGGCCTCGAGCTACATACAGACGTGTTCTCAGAATACGAACAACAACAAATCGTGGACTGCATTCGGGATTTGAAAAAAATGGGCCGAGCGGGCCGCCTAAGAGAAAACACTTACTCGGAACCCCGGAGATGGATGCCAGAGAAAGGAAGAATAACCATACAATGTGGATGCTGCTACAACTTAGCAGAAGACAGGAAGGGAAACCCACCGGGGATACTCCGTCATGGCCAGGTGGATCCAATGCCATTAGTCATCAAAAGGATGGTAAAAAGAATTATAAGCATGGAGGGTACCGCCAGCAGATTGCATACCCAACCGCTTGCATCATTAACATTTACAAGAAGGGTGATCGCATACCCCCGCACATAGATCACCACGACTTCGTCGACCTTTCGCACAGCTTTCTTTTCCGAACAAATGTAATATCATGTTCGGATCCGACCTCCGGATAGCGGGCCTGTGTGAGTTCCGAGGGCCGGAAAGATACCATTACCGGTAGGTTCCGTCATGATACCGAAGGGCAACGGAGCGGATGTCGCTAAACATTGCATACCGGGAGTACCAATGAAGCGGATCTCGCTACTTTCGTAAGGATGGATGACGAGAAAGCACCTTACCACTTCCAGCCGTACCCGGAGCTAGAGAGCCTCCGCCTTACAAGCCGTGACTTACATGGAAAATATCACACCTCCAACGTACATCCATACGGCATCCTCGCCAAGGATGGCTTGGAAAGTGATGTTATCGACCATGTACCTCACTATTCGGACATGGATTTTCGACGTATACCTTTTGGATGGATCGACAAAGATCATACATAGTCCGTTTCGAGTCTATATGGATTGTATGAGATGTATTCCGTATCTAGTTGTATGATGTATCTTCAACATGATTGGAATGAAAGTGACCATGTCACATTTTTGGCCTTCACCTCTTTTGTGCAAGTTGACTGAGAAACGTCATTAAAGTTAAATGAACTTCGAACAAAGAACATAAAAGAAACAAAAAAAGGAATAAAAGAAAACTTTCCTTAAAAATCTAAATAAAAAATGATGAACTCCAAATTCACGATAAAATAAAATTTGAATCGTTAAAGGACAAACAAAATGAACATAAATTTCAAATCAAATCTCAATCAAATTCAAATTCGACCTTCCAGATCTCAAATCAAATCTCAATCAAATTCAAATTCAACCTTCTAAATTTCAAATCAAATCTCAATCAAATTCAAATTCAACCTTCCAGATCTCAAATCAAATCTCAATCAAATTCAAATTCAACTTTCCAGATTCCAAATCAAATCTCAATCAAATTCAAACTCAATCTTCCAAATCTGAAATCCAATCCGTTCTACTCTCTCTCTTGTTTGGGATGGAAGCGGTTGATTCAATTGACACGGAGCCAAGAGGTTTTCAATTCGAATCTGATGGCGAGGAATTGCATCCAATCGAAACCAGCAACTTTCAATCAACTCTTTTTGAATGGGATATGTAACATCTACATATTCCCTCATAATCTGTTTCTTTCCAAAAAAAAAATATTTTACAACTCTCATTAAATTCTCGAAACACCAAAATTCCACACTTTTCAAATCAACATTACAAATCTTTGCAAAATCAAATACATCAAATTCAAACTTTTGGCGTTGAGGATTTTACATCCGAGACTGCATTGCTTTAGGATTCTTTCCCTATCGCAATGAAAAACATCAAATTCAAACTTTTGGGGTTGAGGATTTTACATCCGAGATCGCATCGCTTTAGGATTCTTTCCCTATCGCAATGAAATACATCAAAATCAAACTTTTGGGGTTAAGGATTTTACATCCGAGACTGCATTGCTTTAGGATTTTTTCCCTATCGCAATGAAATACATCAAAAAATCAAATTTTTGGGGTTGAGGATTTTACATCCGAGACTGCATTGCTTTAGGATTCTTTCCCTATCGCAATGAAATACATCAAAATCAAATTTTCGGGGTCGAGGATCTTATATCCGATACCGCATCGCTTTAGGTTCTTTCCCTATCGCAATGAAATACATCAAAATCAAATTCTTGGGGTCGAGGATTTTAAATCCGAGACCGCATTGCTTTAGGTTCTTTCCCTATCGCAATGAAATACATCAAAATCAAATTCTTGGGGTCGAGGATTTTACATCCGAGACTGCATTGCTTTAGGTTCTTTCCTATCGCAATGAAATACATCAAAATCAAATTCTTGGGGTCGAGGATTTTACATCCGAGATCGCATTGCTTTAAGTTATTTCCCTATCGCAATGAAATACATCAAAATCAAATTCTTGGGGTTGAGGATTTTAAATCCGAGATCGCATTGCTTTAGGTTCTTTCCCTATCGCAATGAAATACATCAAAATCAAATTCTTGGTGTCGAGGATTTTACATCCGAGACCGCATTGCTTTAGGTTCTTTCCCTATCGCAATGAAATACATCAAAACCAAATTCTTGGGGTCGAGGATTTTACATCCGAGACTCGCATTGCTTTAGGTTCTTTCCCTATCGCAATGAAATACATCAAAATCAAATTCTTGGGGTTGAGGATTTTACATCCGAGACTGCATTGTTTTAGGTTCTTTCCCTATCGCAATGAAATACATCAAAATCAAACTCTTGGGGTTGAGAATTTTACATCCGAGACTGCATTGTTTTAGGGTTTTTTCCCTATCGCAATGAAATACATCAAAATCAAACTTTTGGGGTTGAGAATTTTACATCTGATACTGCATTGCTTTAGGATTCTTTCCCTATCACAATGAAATACATCAAAATCAAACTCTTGAGGTTAAGGATTTTACATCCAATACCACATTGCTCTGAAATCTCTCCTCATTGTAATGATTCAATCTAATCAATTCAATTTTCTTTTGAGGTTGAAGATGTTACATCTAAAACCACAAAATTCCAATTTTCATTTCAAGTTTAAATCCCTTAAAATTAATCTTAACAAAACTTCAATCTAAATTGAAACTCCAAATTGAAATCTAAGCTCACACATCAAAACTTAAACTGAAAACAAAATAAAATCTAAATTGAAATTCCCCTAGATCATGTGATTTGGGATTCACCTCATTTTCCTTTCCCGCCGAGAGTTCGTGGATCTCCGGCCTCGCAGATATACTCGACACTCCCCACGTGAAACTCTTCTACTTTGTCCTAAGTTTGTCACTTGGACGTTTGTGTTGGTTTTGTTGATCGCTCGGTCAACACCAATACGCGCGGTGTGCTCCGTCACTCACCACACCTATTCGGGGTCCATTTGTCGACCTCATTTTCGATGAGGTCTTCTCTTCTTCTTTTTAGTACTTAGGATCTAGCCTTAGGCTTTTCCTTCGACTATCTTAGAGGATTAGAATCGGGACCCACCACTTAGAAATTCAAACCACTTCTTAACTCCTCGCAAACTCCACAAACTTGACTGTAGACCCCTAATCACCTAGAGGGTTGAAATCAAATGTGGAAGTTTAAAGGATGAGTTCCTATAGGACTCTTTGGCCTTAGGAATGCCCTGGGTGGCCTGGTCTGGTGAGGGCTGACCTACACACACATTACACTTATACACTACACTTTCACACACCTCCTAAAAACACACCCATACCCAACTTGACCTCCTGACTCATGAAGGTGATTCACATGGATGGTCCTTAACCCCTAAGCCCTTGGCTAAGAGTGTTAGGAACAACATAGTGGATGCCTCAAATGAGTCCCTTCATGGCTCATGTGGGCTTGATATGGCTTCATGGCTCAACCAGAATAATTTCATTCCACTTACATTCACCCAATCTTCAATTTTCCAAATTTTCAATTTTTGACCCCGGACCCTGACACCCGCCAACTTACCCAAAACCTCGAAATTACCCAAATCTTTCAAAATTTCCAAATTACCCAAAATTCCCCAAAATTAACCTTGAACATTTCCTCACCAATCAAGTTGATCATCCATAGCCAAAAATACCAAAAATTCCAAAAAATACCTCCCAATACCCTCCAAATACCCAAAATACCCCTCTTGACCCAAAAATCCAAAAATTCAGAAAATTCCCAAAAAATTTCAAAAAATCCCAAATATTCCAAATTTCATTTTGTTCAACTACACCATGGGCCAATTTTGTCAATTTACCCCACTTTTGTCAAAACCCCCAATTTGACCCATTTTAACCCAAAATGAACCCAATATCAAGCCAAACCTACCCAATTGACCCAAATTCTGGTCCAATTCAATTCTAAATTTCAATTTAACATTCCCAACACCAATCTAGACCAGATCCAAGTCAAATTTGATTGACATTTGAATCCAATTTCACTTTTGGCCTTAAAGCCCAATTTGGACCCATGACCCAAACCTAACCCAAACTAACCAATTTAACTCCAATTAACCCCAAATCTTTTCTAAACCTTCCCTAACATCCCCACAAGCAAAACACAAAAATGATTTGCCCAAAATCTAGACCCAAACCCCACTCAAATTCAACCCAAAGCCAAAAAGCCCAATTTTGACCTAAACCCAAACCTAACCCAAATAAGCCCAAACCCCAAAATCAAAACCCAACCAAAGTCAAAACCTCTTTTAAAACACTCCCATAAACATTTCCCAACATTAATTTTACATCAATTTGAACCCTAGCCCAACATTGGCCCAAGTTAGCCCAATTTGGCCTACATTGGCCCACTTACCAAAAAGCTCCAAATCCAAATCAATTTAAAGCCAAACCACTTCAAATTTATTCCAAATTATTCATGAAACATTCCTAAATTAAATTCAACACTTATTGGATCCAATCCTTTGCAAAATTCTCATCCTAAAATTTGTTTTGAAATCCAAAAGCCCACTTCCCTAAACCATTTTAAAAGCCCATCTTCACTAAATTTCAAAAGGCCCAAAGCCCACATGACAACCCTATATCATCATCCATTGGATGAAACCATCTCCTAAGTTCTAAACCCATGATAAAATAAATCCAAATCAAGCCATATGCCAAATCCCATCAAATCACCCCTAAATTACCAAAATTTCTAAAATCCATTTTCATGAAATTGACCAAGCTTTTCCCCAAGCCAAAGACAAGTCATGAAGCCACTCTTAAGCACATGCAAGCCATGTGAGTTGCTCACATGTAACCTTACCACATTGGGCAAAAAGGAGGAGATCCTTTCCACATTCCCTTAAGGTGATTAACCACTCCTATGATTCCCCTTAACCATGCTTATGCCTAATCGTGCTTGGATGGTGACTTGACCCTACCGATTATGTCGAACCAAATCACTTTCCCTTCAGCCTTAAACCAAGCATTGGGTGGTGCACCTAGCCCAAAGGGCTGGGTTGACCCATTTGGAACCAAAATGGCCTCTCCCCCATTCCATTTTAGTCCAAGCCTTTTACACATGGCATTTGCCAATTGCCTACACTAAACCCCAGCCCTGACCCACCTAAACAAGATGGTGACCAGTGCCTGGCCGGCCAGCCACCAAGCCGCCGGAAAACGCCATGGCCGAGATATGGGGAGAAGCAAAATTTTGGAATTCCACCTTGCTGAGTTGCCACATGCCCAATGGCCACCATGGCTGTTCTTCTCCTCACCAGAGCAGCTGATCCCAAGCCCTAACTCCCCCTGGGAGAGCCTCCAGCCAGCTCTATTTAAACACCCCCTCTCTGGGCCATGGGAGAGGTGCCGAACCAACCTTAAGGAAACTCTGCCAAAATCATTTCGGACCACTCTCTACACATGAGAGCACTTGATTCCCACCGGATTCCAGCCCCAATTCCTCTAGCCGAGCTCAATTTCGAGTTCAAATTTCAAGGACAAAACCGAGACACTTCTCCACAGTGGACCAATCCCGAAATTGATTGATCCTACACCTTCACCAGACCAAGGGAAGAAGTCCACCAGCAAAAGCCCCCTCTTCAGGCCACCCATCTGTTCCAGACTCCAAGCTTTGTAATCGGCTGTGGTCGAAATCCTACCTAGACAATTCACTGCACTCGGGAGACTTCATCCGGAGCTTCATCTGGACGCAATCGAAGGTGACACAACCCTCACATTGAAGCCACACTTCTCTGAGCAAAGGTATGAGCTAACTCTTTATCCCGAGCTTCTGGAGATTCTCCATTTCAAATGCCTTAATTTCAATGCATGATCACCGTATAGATGTATTTGTCTCTTCAAGACGAATCCATGAAAGCACAAGAACACGAAAATTCGTTAAGTATCGAGTGAGATATTAAGGATTTAGTGTGGACGTTTCTGGCCAAGAGGCTTGGGGACGATGAACAGATGCCGTTCATTTAATACACGCGCGGACGGACGGCCAGGATCGCGCCGGATGAGGAGACGGAACGATACAGCGGGCCCCTGGAGCGTTGAGTCGGATGGCGGCGTCGAATCAGAAAGCGCCGTGTGGCTGTTCGGGGATGCTAAGGTTGACGCGGCGCCGATTCGGATAAATAGAAAAATTGGGATTTTCTTATTTATTTAATTCCCTAAACTTCAAAAATGCATAACTTTGTGTAGGAAAATCAGAAAAATAAAATAAAAATACTCTCTTGCTCAGTGAACAGAGGAGAATAATGTGGAAAAGAAATCATTTAATTTCATCGGGTATTTTATTTTTAATTATTTATTTACTCTCTGCATTGTTTTAATTCTCCATGCATATAGAAAATTCACCATGGCATGAGACCATAGGGCTTTTGAAGCCTCTGAATTTGGGAACATTCCCTCGAATTTTCCAAAGTCGAGGCCATCCCTACGAGAAGTTATTGATTTTTCAAATTCATGTTGCTGTTTTGAGTATTTTAAATCCAATAATTAGCATGTTATGAACTAAATTCTAGGAAAATTTGGTGATGTTTCTTATGACCAGAGGACTCTAGGAAAATTAGGTTTTGAATTAATCCACTTGGAATAATCCTAATTTGCTTAAACACCCAAAATAGGTCCTTAATTAATTAGAGCTAATCATACATCAAATTGACTTGAAATCAATTCTCCACTGACCTTTAGGATCAGAGCAACCGACCATAAAAATTTGAAGTCAATTGGACTTGGTTAGCCCCACCAAATGGGTTGATTAAACCATTTAGCCATTTTAAACTTTAAAAATTCATAACTTTCAAAATACTTTTCAAAAATTCACTAAATTGGTATTGGAGCCTCTCTGATATTAGGAGAATTTAAGAAAATTAAAATTTCAATTTTCTAAAAAAGTTGATTTTTTGCATTATTTTAATATTTTTAATAATTAAAAAATAATAAAAATCACAAAAATAATAAAATTCACCAAAATGTCACATTTTGAATTTTAATCACTTAGGAACAAACCCCATATTTTTCTTAGGTCTCTATGATGAGATATTAAATTTTAAAGCCCTAGGGTAATTTTAAAATTAAAAAATGTATTTTTTTAGCATTTCCACTAGAATAATTCTAATAAATCAAAGAAAAATCAGAAAATTGTAAAAATTGATTCTCTGGTTTCCTTGATATCAGAGAGATTTTTGAAAAATATAAAATTCATTTTTCAACCTTTATTTTATTTTTAAATTAATTAATACTCCAAAACTCAAAATAATTATAATAAAAAGAATGTAATTCAAAAAATCACCAAAATTGGTCCAAGTGATCCTCTTGTCATTAGGAATGTCCCATAATTTTTTTAAGGACAGAAACTTTCCCTTGGTCATATTATTAAATTTTCCTTGAAAATCCCTATTTTCCACCAAAAAAAATTACATAAATAAATTAAATACAGAAAAATCACATTTTCTCCTCTAATGCCTTTCTTGACATATGACTGAAGTCACATAAAAATTTCAAGTTCATTTAAGCTCAAGTTAGAGAGTTATGAAATTATTAAGCATGAAGGACAAAATGGTAATTAAAATTCTAACCCTTAATTAAAACTTTAGGCTTAATAAAATTAAAGAGTAAAATATTGGATCTTAATCTGATTTTGATGATTGAAATTTGAATAATAAGGGTAGAAACCCATTAAACAATTTAAAAATAATTGAAATAAACCTTAATTAAATAATTGATTAAATTTGAAAGAATAATAAAATTGGAATTATTAAAATAGAGATATTATTAGGAAGAGATTTGTTCTTTAATTTAAGAATCCCTAAATTAATCATCTCAATAAAATTTAATTCCTAATTAAAATGATAATTCAAATTTGAGATTTAAAATGCTAAAAGACTTAATCAATAAATTAAATTAAAGTTAAATTATTTAAATTAAACACTTTTAAAATTTCAATTAAATTAATACTTTAACAATTACAATTAAATCATCTTTAAAGCATAACAAAATAAAATATTAAATTAAAAATAAAAATAAAATAAAATAAAATTAAATTAAATTAAATTAAATTAAATTAAAATTAAATCAAATTAAATCATATCAAATCAAATTAAATTAAAATTTTAAATTAAATTAAATTAAATTAAATCAAATTAAATCAAATTAAATAAATCAAATTAAATTAAATCATACCAAATCAAATTAAATTGAATTAAATTAAATAATAGAATCAAGTTAAAATTAAAATCAAATTAAATTAAATTAAAATTAAAACTAAACCAAATTAAATTAAATTAAAGTTAAATTAAATTGAATTAAAAAATAACATCACCCAAGACATAAAGAAATTCAAAAATAAATATGAAGCAACTTTAACACTATTCCAAATTTAAACTCGTTAACTGAAATTAAATTAAATCACAAACCATTTGAACATCAATTCGCCCTCGAAAGCTTTTGTTGTCATAACTCCTAAACAGAACGTTAAATGAAATGTTACTTCCCTCATGTGATATTCAAACGTCCTAGTTCATCGAGTAAGATAACAACAAAACTTGAATTCCTGACGATTAATTCATTTGTATAATTAAATTCATTTCGGACTTAAAACAATTCTAAGCAATATCGAAAAGATGTTTAAGATTCTTCTTAAGCACTTCCTCAATATGATAAGATATTTATAAGAACAACTCGAACTTAATTGTTCTTTCACGAAGTAAAATCGTCCTCAAACCAAAACACAAGAACCTAGTACGTCATAGGAGATGACTAAGCTATAGGATTAGTGAACTTGGTAGAAAACCATAACCCTTCCCTTAGTTTTACCTAGAACTTGTTCTAAATGCATAAATATTCTAAATTGTGTTTAAGCGCAACTTGGGATGACTGGAAGACCCTCCGCGTAAGCTTTTATTTTGTTGTAATTTACTTTATTGCAATTTACTTAATCGCATCGCACTTACTTTTCTCGCACGATAAACAACTCGTTGCATGAAAACCCACACTTTTAGGATAGTCCCTAAAACTGAAACCAAAACCAAATTAAAAGTCATTACAAGATAAAATTCACCGCCACAACATCTCAAAATATAAAACAACTCAAAATTTAATCACAAAGAGAACACAAAACTACAACTACAACTAAATTAAAATGTCTTGTTGGATGATGTAACCTACGTGTTGTTAACGGGATTTCTCATGGTCTAAATGAAAGTGTGGAACTCATTTAGTTGAGTTTAGCAAATTCATCTGGACTAAGTGAATCCGATAAAAATAACGATGCCGGAAGGATGGAACCGTGGGATCTTAACCGTTGTTGTTATAATCAACTTTAAGATTTGTTTTAATTAAAACATAAAAAACACTTGGATTTTAAAACTTCTCTAAACCAAAACACTTTTCTCATCTCCTGATTTATGACTTCTAAAACTCAACCTCTGCAACAAGGAGCTCGGAGCATGGTGGGCAGCACGGCCATCGTCATCGACAGAAACTCGAGTCTACTTCAGCAAAACTTTCTTAGAATTAAATAACTAAGCCATAGGATTTCAAGGTAATTTGCCTAGTGCAACATAAATCCTCAACCTTTTATTAGGCATTTGCATTGCAAATTAAGCCTTAACCAGTCTTAGGATTCCGAGGTAGTCGTCCGATACGACATAAACCCTCACAGCTTTAAGGCTATTTGTATGATTTTGTCATACGAATATAAGTCCTAATTAATTAAAATTGGCAAGATCAAAACATTAAATAAATATTAGGACTTTCCTAAATTCAATCCAAACAATAGGATAGTCGGGAAATTACCGAAGTTCGCTTCGAATCCGTAATTTCTCCTACCTTTCTTCCTTTTGGATTCCCAAAATAAAATGTTCCAAACTCGATTCATTCCCTATCGAAATTCAAAAATTCAATCCTCGAAAACTTAAACTTTGAAATTGTTGAGAGCAGAATTATCGATTATTATCGAGAGTTTTCTTAAGTGATTCCCGTCATTTAAGATGTAATTAACTATAGTGGGCTCGCCCTTATAGAGAGTTTTAAGAACCTGCGTAATATAAACTCGCTTAATTAATTTATATTAAGCTAGGAACTTGTCGACTTATAAAATTGGTTCACAGACCAAACGGATGTCACAAATATTTTAGTTTATTTAATCGAGTCTTATCATCGACAGTTGAGTTTATTCTTCGGGGTAGATACACGGTTTGTGATGTGGTGCTCGTTTATATAAACTATTCGGGATGTGAGATCGGCTTGATTTCATATCTTAAAATTTTCAAATTTAAAATTATTTTCAAAATCAAATACTACTTTCTAAATTATATATATATTTAAATTAAATTTAAAATTTAAATTTCGCCGACAATTTCGTAGGCGACCTCCTTTTCAAAAATACAACACTCAACCTAAAAATATGCCGACAATTTCGGCGACTCCGTGGGAGAATTCCTCTCCATTTTAATCGACAATTTCGCTTTCAAAAATTGGTAGCGTATCCATGTTCCTGATGGATCAAACTACCCTTCTTCGTTGGAATACTATGTTCATTTCTACCTCGAACAAGTATACCAACATTCTCACGGATTTAGGAGCCATCGTTTGGACACCCCTAAACGAGAGGTTCCGAGATCCTTTACCTCATTTACGAGGTGGGGTGGACCCCCAGTGGTATTAGTTTAGGAGCGGTCTTGCGGGTCGAGAAGCTTCTACAAGACTTCCTCTTCCTTTTCCAGTTCCTAATCAATTCCTTTTACCCTTCCCACAACTCTCTTTCTTTTAATAATTCTCATTCCTAACAAACAAATCTTTTCGAAAAAACAATTTTCTTTTAATATCACAAATACACTAAGATAAACAAAAATGTGTTCGGACTCTTTCTTTTTCGTCATAAGTTGTACGATAAGAAGAAGCACGAATCAGAGACTAACACTTGAATCATCGCCTGCGAAATGGACCCTAAACTAATCTTCTCCTTCGTCAACGGACTCGACTCGGCCGTATTCAAGGACGAACCGCCGACAATGGAATTATTCGATTCGGACAAGGATTCGGGACACCGACATCAAAATCCCCGACGTCACTCTCTTTTCACTCACAAGCAAAGTACGGAAGCGAGAAACCGTTGATCGAGTTTAACCTCAAGTCAACTCATGAATTCCCTCCTCCGCAAAAGATTCCATCTCAAAGGAGTAATGTTGTTCGCGAAGGATCGTTGTTGCTACCCCACCGGCCTAGTTGTCCTCGCACCTACCCCGGCTCGTCGAACTAAAGGGGAAGGAAATTCGGAACTATGATGAACCTATTACCGCGGAGGGTACAGATCTTCCGTGAAACCTTCGTTTTGAAATCGGGTCCAGCTCGAGGATTCCATCATCGACACCGACTCGCAGAAGGAACAAGTAGAAGGATTGCTAGAGAAGCCGAGCTGCCGAAGTTGCTTCCTGAAGAAATCCCGAAGCTGCCCGAGTATGCACCGCCGCTGAATACATACCACTTTTGGGAGGAAGTAGGTTCCCTCCTCTCACTGCCGGAGGATGAAGAAAATGTTCGCAGATTCGCCGCATTGCCTCGGCCGTATATTACAACGACGGCCGTAAGAAAAGGGCTAGAATTACGCCGTCTGCTCTCACCGCAAACCTTGATGAAAAGTTAGCCGAAGAAGAAAAGTGCCCGTATCGAAATTTTAAGAAGGATAGGGCGTGTGCGCTAAATCCGTCTGGGCCGCGAGTAGAACCTCGCTATCGCCGTGGAAAAGCCGAATAAGAGATTGAGAGCCAGTCGCTCGTCGTTGTTTCAGACTACAAATTGGGAGGATACCACCTTCCAAGCATTTGGGCCGACGGCACCATCCCTTTCGTCGCTAGGAGAATGGTATGGCGTCCCACTATCGGACAATCAAGATTAAAACAACAACTCGAGAAGGAAGTCTCGTCGGGAGACTTGAGTCCGAAGAAAGTGCTACCGCAATGAAGGGGACTCATGAGAAGGAACCCGACAGGTATCACATGACAACGCAGGATGTACGAGAAAGACCACTAGAGGATGCTACGGAAAAGCTAAGAACCGATATTCGGCGATTAGCAAGGGAAAGAGAAGAGAAATTCGGAGATTAAGTTGACTCGTTAGAGTTCATGGATGATGAATATGCAAAAATTAACATGGTTGAAACAAGAGCTTCGCCGGCTTCACGAGGCGCCTCTGCGCTCGCGAAGAGAGGAGTCCGGAAGTAATGAGGAGGCGGCTCCAAGAGAAGATGATACAATCGCGCGAGATGGCAAAAATGATGGAAGAGATGGTCGTAGCCCTAGCCACTCTCCGGAGTCGAGTTCAACCCCAAAGAGAAACACCCCCAAAGTTATTCACATCGTAGACGGAGGAGCGGAGATTACGTCCGTAAAGGGGATGATCGATTAAAGAAGGATGCAACACAAGCATGATTCCGGAAAAGGATATTAAGAGCATGGTGGAACAGCGAGTGCGAGAAGCCTTGGCACAATCAAAGGCGGGACATCCATTCGGACGGGTAGACCTTACTCGAAGAATTCGACTCGTCCAATATCCGGAAGGCTTTGTACCACCTTCGTTCAAGACTTTGATGGAATCGAACCCCGCGGCAACATGTTGCACATTTGCGTGCAGCTGTTGCGATGCCGGCGGAGTGATGCTTTACTCTTCCGACAATTTGTCGACAGCTCGTCGAGGATCGCCTCGATTGGCATGCGGAATTGCCAAATGGTTCGAGGAAGACATTTCGGAATTAGAGAATCTTTCATCGAGCGATTTGTCGGAGCTCAAGACCACATCACTATAGGTGATTTAGTGGTAGAGAAGCAGAGCCGAACGAAACTTTGGTGGACTACACATTCGATGGAGGAACCTAAGTATGAAGTGTGAGCCACGACTACAAGAACAAGCATACGACTGGCATTTTACTAAAGAGCATTCACGGCCGATAGCACTTCTTCTCAAGGGATTTACTATTAAGACTTTCGAGAAGTTGTTAAGCAAGACCGAAGCTTACAAGAGGAGGCAAAACAATTAGTTTCACCGACAAAACAGAATAAACGAAGCCCGTGAAAACTTCGAAAGAAGTCCGGAATCGTCGCAGCAGCCGATAAAGGCAAGCAGCCGATACGAATATCGTCGGAACGGCCGCGCAGACTCGACCCGGCTATCAATCATCTCAACAAGATGAACAACCGCTCTCGTCCACAACGCACGCTAAAGGAGCTTCGAGCAGGAGTATCCGTTCGAGAATGAGGCGATGCCGAAATGTCTCCGTAGCTCGATGAAGACTCCGGATTTCAACCGCTGGAACCTAAGAGACCGAAGAGTCGACAAGAAAGGTGATCCCGACTTTGCCTTACCACCGGATGCTTCGGCATAAGATAAGAGATTGTATTACCTTCAAAAGTTGGCTCAACGACAATCTTCGGAAAGGGAATATAACGATCCCAAAGGAATACATGAAGGAACCCCAGAAAGGAGGTACCGTCAATGTTATCTCGACGGATCTCATTGTGCCGATGAGATCCTATGCGATCGATGATGGATGGACTACCGCTTGGACAAAGTCTTCGAAGAAGATTTTGGATCACATCCAAACCTCTTCGGTGCGAGCCTCAATCTCGGAGTTCGAAACCCGTTAAGTCGGCACTATCACTTGCGATAGAAGAACCACCTCAATTCGGTGATCGTGCCGACTCGACGGTGCTTCGAACTCCGAATCGAGGCTCGCACCGGCTAGCTAGATGTGATCCAAAATCTTCTTCGAAGACTTTGTCCAAGCGGTAGTCCATCCATCATCGAGCCGCATAGGATCTATCGGCACAATGAGATCCGTCGAGATAATATTGACGGAACCTCCTTTCGGGGTTCCTTCATGTACTCCTTCGGGATCGTTATATTCCCTTTCCGAAGATCGTCGTCGAGCCAACTTTTCGAAGGTAATACAATCTTTTATCTTGTGTCCAAGCATCCGGTGGTAAGGGCAAAAGTCGGGATCACCTTTCTTGTCGACTTCTTCCGGTCTCTTAGGTTCGCGCAATTGGAAATCCGGAGTCTTCATCGACTACGGAACATTTTCAGCATCGCTTCATTCTCGAACGGATACTCCTCGTCGAAGCTCCTTTAGCGTACGTTGTGGATGAGGCGGTTGTTCATACCGTCGAGATGACCGATAGCCGGGTCGGGGTTGCCGCGCCGTTCGACGATATTCGTATCGGCCGCTTGCCTCTATCGACCGCCGCGATGATTCCGCATTTCTTTCAAAAGTTTTCACGAGCTTCTCGTTTGTCTATTTTGTCGGTGAAACTTAATTGTTTTGCCTCCTCTTGCAAGCTTCCGGCTTGCTTAACAACTTCTCAAAAGTCTTAATAAGTAAATCCTCGAGAAGAAGTGCTATCGGCCGTGAATGCTCTTTAGTAAAATGCCAACCGCATGTCGTTCTCGTAGCCGCGGCTCACACTTCATACTTAGGTTCCTCCATCAAAGTATGTAGTCCACCAAATTTTCGTTCGGCTTCTCGCTTCTCTACCACTAAATCACCTATATGATGTGGTGCCGAGCTCCGCAAATCGCTCGATGAAGAGATTCTCTAATTCGAAAATGTCTTCACCGAACCATTTGGTAATTCCGCATACCAATCAAAGGCGATCCTCGACATGTCGTCGACAAATTGTCTGAAGAGTAAAGCATCTCTTCCGCCGCATTGTAACAATCGGCACGAAAATGTGCAACATGTTGCCGCGGGTTTCCGGCTCCATCAAAAGTCTTGAACAGCAGGTGGTACAAAGCCTTTCGGATATCGGACAGTCGTCGAATTCTTCGTGTAAGGTCTACCCGTCCGAATGGATGTCCCGCTCTTCGATTGTGCCAAGGCTTCTCGCACTTGCCGTTCCACCATGCTCTTAATATCCTTTTCCGAATCATGCTTCGTGTTGCATCCTTCTTTAATTGATCATCCCCGTTGATGGATGTAATCTCCTTTCCTCCGTCTACAATGTGAATAACTTTGGGGTGTTTCTCTTGGGGTCGAACTCGACTCCGGAGAGCGGCTAGGGCTACGCTCATCTCTTCCATCATTTTTGTCATTCGAGCGATCGTATCATCTTTCTCTTGGAGCCGCCTCCTCATTACTTCCGACTCCTCTCTTCACGCGGCCGCAGGGGCACCTCGTGAAGCCGACGAAGCTCTTGCTTCAACCATGTTAATTTCTCGCATATTCATCATCCATGAACTCGACGAGTCAACTTAATCTCCGAATTTCTCTTCTCTTCCCTTGCTAATCGCCGAATATCGGTTCTTAGCTTTTCCGTAGCATCCTCTAGTGGCCTTTTCTCGTACATCCTCGCAGCTTGTCATGTGATAACCGTCGAGTTTCCTTCTCATGAGTCCCCTTTATCTGCGGTAGACTCTCTTTCGGACTCAAGTCTCCCGACGAGACTTTCCTTCTCAGTGTTGTTGTTTTAATCTTAATTGTCCCAGATGGGACGCCATACCATCCTCCTAGCAGCAGGCTGTCCGGGACCGGATGGTCCGTCGCCCAAATGCCGGAAGGTGGTATCCTCCCTAATTTGTAGTCCCGAAACAACGACAGCGGACTAGCTTTCATTCTCTTATTCGGCTTTTCCGCAGGCGATAAGAAGTTCTACTCGCGGCCCAAGACGGGATTTGGCCGGCACACGCCCTATCCTTCTTAAAATTTCTGATACAGGGCATTTTTCTTTCTTCGCTAACTTTTCTATCAAAGTTTGCAGTCGAGCAAACGGCGTAATTCTAACCCTTTTCTTACGGCCGTCGTTGTAATATACGGG
Source organism: Papilionanthe hookeriana x Papilionanthe teres (assembly GCA_022702705.1). NCBI lineage: Eukaryota > Viridiplantae > Streptophyta > Magnoliopsida > Asparagales > Orchidaceae > Papilionanthe > Papilionanthe hookeriana x Papilionanthe teres. The sequence goes on from CM040438.1 coordinate 27,230,859, forward strand.
CTAAGGCAATGCGGCAGCAATCTTGCGAACATTTTCTTCATCCTCTGCAGCGGAGAGGGGACGGAATCTACTTCCTCTCAAAAGTGGTATGTATTCAGGCAGCGGTGTATACTCGGGCAGTTCTGGGATTTCTTCTAGGAAAGCAACTTCACAGCAGCTCTCGGCTTCTCTAGCAATCCTTCTACTTATGTTCCTTCTCCGAGTCCGTGTCGCTGATGGAATTCTCGAGCCGGACCTCGATTTCAAAAACGAAGGTTTCACAGAAGATTAGTATCCTCCACGGTAATAGGTTCGTCATAGTTCGAATTTCCTTCCCCTTTAGCTCGCGTAGCCGGGTAGGTACGGAGACAACTAGACCAGGTGGGGTAGCAACAACAATCATTCCGCAAACAACAAGATTCCTCTCGACTGGAATCTTTGCAGAGGAGGGAATTCATGAGTTGACTCGAGGTTAAACTCAATCAACGGCTTCTCGCTTCGGCACTTTGCTTGTGAGTGAAAAGAGAGTGACGTCGGGGATTTTGATGCTCGGTGTCCCCGAATCCTTGTCCGAATCGAATAATTCCATTATCGGGCGCTCGTCCTCGAACACGCGCCAAGTCAAGTCCGTCGACGAAGGAGAAGATCGGCTTTGGGGCTTCCATTTCGCGGGGCGCATCCCAAGTGTTAGTCCGCGAATCGTGCTTCTTCTTATCGTACAACTTATGACGAAAAAGAAAGAGTCCGAACACATTTCTGTTTACCTTAGTGTATTTGTGATATTAAAAGAAAATTGTTTTTTCGAAAAGATTTGTTCGTTAGGGAGGAGAATTATTAAAAGAATGAGAGTTGTAGGAAGGGTAAAAGGAATTGATTAGGAACTGGAAAATGAAGAGAAAGTCTTGTAGAAACTTCTCGACCCGCAAGACCGCTCCTAAACTAATACCTATTGGGAGTCCACCCCACCTCAGAAATGAGGTAAAAGGATCTCGGAACCTCTCCGTTTAGGGGTGTCTAAACAAGTGGTTCCTAAATCCGAGAGAATGTTGGCTATACTTGTTCAAGGTAGAAATGAACATAGTATTCCAACGGAAAGAAGGGTAGTTTGATCCACTAGGGACATGGATACACTACCGATTTTTGAAAGCGTAACTATTCGATTAAAAATGGAGAGAGGAATTTTTCCTACGTGAGTCGCCGTAAATTGCACGCATATTTTTAGGTCGAGTGTTGTATTTTTGAAAGGAGGTCGCCTACGAAATTGTCGGCGAATTTTTAATTTAATTTAAATAAATAATTTTAAGAGTAGTATTTGATTTTGAAAATAATTTTTAAATTTGAAGATTTTAAGATATGAAATCAAACGCATCTCACATCCCGAATAGTTTACATAAACGAGCACCGCGCCATAAACCGTGTATCTATCCCGAAGAATAGACACACTCGCTCGATAATGGGGCTCGATTAGATAAACTAGAAAGGTTTGTGACATCCGTTTGGTCTGCGAACCAATTTTATAAGCCGACAAGTTCCCCTGCTTAATATAAATGAATTAAGTAGGGTTTATATTACTTGGGTTCTTTAAAATTCCCTATAAGGGCAAGCCCCTATAGTTAATTACATCTTAAGTGACGGGAATCACCTAAGAAAAGTCTCGATAATAATCAGTAGTTCTGCTCTCAAAAATTTCAAAGTTTAAGTTTTCAAAGGATTGAAATTTGGAATTTCAATAGGAAATAGCTCAAATTTGGAACAGTTTATTTTAGGAGTCCAAAGGAAGAGGAGTAGGGGAAGTTGAGGATCCAAGAGGAATCTCGCAACTTCCCGACTATCCTATTGTTTGGCTGGATTTAGGAAAGTCCTAATGTTTTGATATTGCCAATTTTAATTAATTAGGACTTATATTTGTATGATAAAATCATACAAATAGCCTTGAAGATGTGAGGGTTTATGTCGTACCAAACGACTACCTCGGAGTCCTAAGACCGGTTAGAGCTTAATTTACATGACATGATCATGCAAATGCCTAACGAAGAGTTGAGGATTTATGCTGCACTAGTGCAAGCTACCTCGAAGTCCTATGGCTTGGTTATTTAATTCTAAGAAAGTTTTGCTGAAGTAGACTCAGGTTTTGCTGATGAGGATGGTCGTGCTGCTCACCATGCTCCGAGCTCCTTGTTGTTGCAGAGGTTTAGTTTTAGAAGGTGAAAATTAAGAGATGAGAAAAGTGTTTCGGTTTAGAGAAAAATCTTAGAGTTCAAGTGTTTTTTTAATATTTTAACTAAAACAAATCTTAAAGTTGTTTAAACATAACCGATTAAGATCTCACGATTCCGTCATCCCGGCACTGTTATTTTCATCGAATTCACTTAGTCCAGATGAATTTGCTAAACTCAACTGAATGAGTTCCACGCTTTCATTTAGACCGTGAGAAATCCTGTTAGCAGCACGTGGGTTACATCATCCAAGGTATTCCCGATCATTCAACGAGACGTTTTAATTTTAGATGTAATTACAGTTTTATTTTTGTTGGCGATTAAGTTTTGAGTTATTTAAACATGTTGAGTTCGATCATTTTCATGCATTTGTAAATGCGGGAAAGTAAGACATTTAATAAATTGCTAAATATAAATTGCAATAAACTTAAACGCATACCTGGTAAGCATTCCTGTCATTTTAACCTGCACTTGAAACACACGTCAGAGCAAATACCTAGGTAAAACAGAGGGATAGTTTTGGTTATCTACCAAAATCCTAATCTTATTTCTAGTCATTTCCGATGATATCTAGGTTCTTGTGTTTTATTAAGGATGATTTTATTTTACCAAAGAACAATGAAGTCTCACTGTTCTTTTAAAACATCCCTTCAAGTTAGAGAAGTGCTCGGAACTGAATTCTGAACATCTTAAACATTTTAGGGATTGCCTTAAGTTTGGTTAGTTTCATTGTGGTGATGAATCAATCACCCGTGTTGCTCTTACTCAGTGAATTAGGATGTTTGATTATCCTTGTGAGTAAGGTGACATTTCATTTAATGCTTCATTTAAGAGTTATAATAATGAAAGCCCTTAGGGGCAAATTGGTTCATTAAAGATTTCAACCATTCTTAATTGAAGTTTTAAGTTGGAGATAAAGTGATTTTTAATTTAGTTATAAAGTTTCAGTTGATCTTTTTAGGTGTTTTAAATCATTTTGAGTTGGAAAAGTGTTTAAGCTGTTTAATTCAGTTAAGTCTTTATGTTTTAAATGATCTTAATATTTTAGATTAATTTTAATGTTTTAAACTTATTTAATTGTTAATTTATGATGTTTTAATCATGAATTGTTCCAAGTTAATCTTTGATATTTTAAATTTGTTTTGATTTAAGTCTTAAGCAATTTCAAGTTAATTTTAACATCTTGAGTTTGTTTAAATTTGATTTTTCAAATAATTTCAAATTAATCCAAATCCCTTTTAGTTTAATTATAAAATTTCAAAAATTATTCTCTTTTTTAAATTATTAGTTCCAATCATCATTTCTTAGAGTCCCATTAATTGATTTTTAAATAATATTTGATTAAATTACTGATTAGGGATTCAATTTAAAGGATTGGAATTCTCCTACATTACACCCATAATCTTAATAATTCAAACCTTGATTAATCTTCTAAAATTTAGGTGATTTAATTAATTAAAGTTTCTTCTTTAAATGTTCAAGGTGATTAACGAGTTTCTACCCCTTTAACTACCTTAGTTCCAATCATCCAATAAGAATTTAAGATCAAATATTTTATCACTCCCTCTGGTTTAGCCTAAATTTTGGTTATGGTTAAAATTCCTTTTAACTACATTCATGCCCTCTTAAACTTGTCATCCCATAACTCATCAAATTAAGCTCAAATGAACTTAAGAAACTTTTTTTTTATGTCACCTTACTCACATAAAATAAAATTTGGAAGGATCTCACCCAAATTAAGTATGAAGTTGTTTGTTTTGTCTGCCTTGGAGTAATTTCACAATCCTTCAACGTCTTGACCACGATTGGATGTACCTCGCAAAAGGCACACAGAGAAATTCGTATGAGAAATAATCCATTCAATTGAAACAAATGAAATATATTATTGGAATTATAATAGTACGAAAAAAGAAAGAAAAATAATAATAAGAAGAAAAGATTTGAAACGGAGAAGATTGTTCAAGCTCCACTTTACCCAGGTCCTATGTGTTTTGTATATCGCATTCTTAAATTTTACTCCTAAATTCATCCCACCCAAATCTTTCATGAATCAATTCCAGATTTTTCCAAAATAGTAGTTTGTGTCTTCAAGCTTTTTTTTTATAAATCCAATTTATATCAATTTATACTTCACAAAACAAAGCTCTAAAAACTTCCAAATTTAACGAGTTAATCAAAAGGCATGAGGATTTTGTAATTTTTAGATAGTAAATTTCTAAACCCAAAAACCTTTCATAAATCAAAATCGATACGATTTCAAATTTTCCAAGAAATATGATCGTACCAAGCTCCAAAACTATAAACATTTCAGATTTTTAGCACAAAATCACCACATATTTCATATCTCCAAAGGAAACAAAGCTTTTGAGATCTTTCTAGATTTCATAAAGGAGCGCAATAGACATTCTCACTGCTTAAACATCAAATGCATGATAAGGTTTCCCAAATTTTCACAATTGACATTAAGGTAAACGTATAAGTAGATATGAATGTTATTCATCAATCAACATTTAAATATGCGCTTCACAAAAGAGTTGTCATGATTACCAGCATAGATCTTCTACCAACATAATGTTTAAGTTAATAAAAGCATAATTGGGGAGAGTTATACCGTTGCGAAAGTTGCGGATGTCATCACCGCTTGCTACGAATTGTCGATGTCTCATCCATGTGTCAATGTACCTCGCAATGAACACAAATAAATAAGAAACATGCGTTAGTTTCATACATAAATTTACAACTCACGCAGAATTTGCGATATAATAAAAAAAATGACATTTAGATATATATCACAATTTCTATGTATTTACATGTCCCACACTAAAGCTTTCGTATTTGCATACATTGCACTTCGTACTTTAAATCTAAAATAATGCATGAAAAGGTGTATTTCACTTTAAAAGGTGGTATATATCTTTCAATAAATACAAAGAGCAAAGTCTAAATGTTCATGTACGCAGATACCGAATTTCTAGATGTGGGGCATGCAAACACAGAAGAAAACTTAAAAGGCATGAATGTGGATCCCTCTTTAAAAGAAGCTTAGGTGGTAGATATGTAAATAAATAAGAATTGTGTGGAATGTATTTAAATGTTCAAATCTTGGTGTTATACATGTAAATAAACAAGCATTGGGTGGTAGACACACAAGCATAAGCGAATTCAATGGCATCAAAGTGATTTAAGGCAAGTGCCTATGAGTTCATAAAACGAAGAGGGAGAAGCATTACAAGTTCATAAGATAACTTAAAACTACTTGTGGAAAGAAGCCCCTAAAAATAAAATGGGGCGTTTACATACAAGTCACCCAATTCCTACATATTTATACACCAAACTTTTAAAGATTTTCTTTCACATTTATACAACCAAACCATTCATATCATGAGAAAAATATCACCAAACTTAACTTTAAGAAAAGTAAAATGCTCATTTTTATACACGTGAAGAGGTAAGCACGTTAAGAATTGTAAGTCCAGTTGTTTAAGATGTAAAAATATAAGAAGAAAGTGGTATTAATGTAGATCATTTAAGCATGTTTTCAATCTATCAAAGATACCCCCACCTAAGAACATCGTAAATCTTTCCCTTAACTCTAGCAATTGGCATATAGGTAAACTTCCCTTTTAGTTCATAAAGTGGCATATTTATGTCCAAATCGAGGCTCAAAATCAAATCAAATAAGTAAGAACATAGGAATTTAACGGTATGTAAAATGCGCAAAGACCACGAGTATGCACACAAATACGAGGGCCCTAAGGGGTTATACCGTCACGTCGGTTGAAGAAGTCCTTCCAGCTTGTTCCGAGCTATTGATGTCTAGTCCACACGCCGATATACCTCGCAACAAAACACACAAATGCGTGAAAGAGAGATGGAGAGCGAGAGAGGTATACAAATACCTAAGATAAATTATTATAGCATATGAAGATACGACTGAGATGCACCCTCTCCTGCGTACATGTATCACACAAAAACACCAGGAATAAAACATAAAAATTTGGGGCTGCATGTATGAATATAAAAGAGATTTGTATACATAACACTCGTTCCACCCATTTACCAATCCAATGCCTAAATTTCGATGTAGGCATAGATATGATTTAAAGTTTTTATATCATAAAAGAAATTATTTTTTTTTATATTCCTGTAAAAGTAATACATGCCTCATGCATGTAATTATTGCATCAAACAGTTGGGTCACATGCGTCAAATCGAAGAAGGCAATATTTAAATATATTCTTAGTCAAAATAATAATAATAAAATATGGATATTTCAATGAATTAGATAAACAAAGCTCCAAATGAAGAATATCCCTACCATTATACCACGATGATCTTAGCTTTCTAAATAAGCATCACGTTATGGGTACTGTCTTCCAGTTTCTCTTTTTTCTTTTAGGTCAGTTTAGGTGAAGTTACAGTAGCAATGATAAAAGTGCTTTTAGAAGAAAATAATAACAATAAGAATAAAGCACCTGTAATTAAACAAATGTAAATCCAACCATAACTAAAGGTTTGCTTTTTTTTTTTTTTAAACATTCACAGTGCAGTTTTCATCCCAAATGCAGTGAAGGAACTCACGCAGAAAATAAGGTAGAACGGTACCAAGCCATACAAATGCTTTCTATGAACTGCAGATTTTTTTATTTATTTTTCTTTTTCGATAAACCTCTCAGCAGAGCATTCTTTGTTGTTGTGCTTCGCAGCGAACTACTGTGGCGAACCGCGAGGGAGGATGCCGGAGAAGCTTCATCGTCGTGTGGTTTGGCCACGAAAGGTTGCTGCCGTCGGTAGAGAAGGGAAGCGGCCCAATGGATGGAGAGATCGTCGGAGGTGGATTGGAACACCGACAGCCTCATGTGCGAGAGTAGGGAGCTGCTAGGCATCGAGGGAGTGATGTGAGAAGAGGAGATTCAGCTAAGGAGCTGAGTGTAAGGAAGTTAGGGCTCCCTGAAGATGAGAAGGGGCCCCGAAAGAAAAGAAGCCGGGGCCGCTTAGGGTTTGTGTGCGTGAGTTTACATAGGGTAGAAATCCTTTTTTTTTTAATTTTAATTACACGCATCGATATCTATGCAATTCGCTCGTGCATGGAGCACTAGCAAAATGGGTGTCCTACCTAGCTAAAATCGACGTTCCGGACGCAACGGCACAGTCCATTTCATCATCCGAGGTCGCTCGGACAACCTCGTCGACTATCATGTCAAAAACGGGTGAAATGGGGATTTCGCTATTAAATCAGATTTGGTTGAAATTCAAGGTTGAACTGGTAGCGATCGAATGTTGCATTAAGTTTAGGGGAGTGTGTCGAAGTGTTTAAAATTTAAATTGAGAAGAAAATGGCTAGCGTCGGGTCAATTTGGGTCAAATCGGAGCCTAGGTCGGGCTTAGGTCAAAATTGGGGTTTTTTAGCTTTGGGTTGAATTTGAGTGGGGTTTGGGTCTAAATTTTGGGTAAATCATGTTAGTGTTTTGTTTGTGGGGATGTTAAGGAAGTTTTAGAAAGGTTTGGGGTTAATTGGAGTTGAATTGGGTTAGTTTGGGCTAGGTTTGGGTCATGGGTCCAAATTAGGCTAAAAAGGTGCTTTAATGCCAAAAGTGAAATTGGATTCAAATGTCAATCAAATTAGACTTGGATCTGGTCTAGATTGGTGTTGGGAATGTTAAATTGAAGTTTAGAATTGAATTGGACCAGAATTTGGGTCAATTGGATAGGTTTGGTTTGACATTGGGTTCACTTTGGGTTAAAATGGGTCATATTGGGGGTTTTGACAAAAATGGGGTAAATTGACAAAATTGGCCCATGGTGTAGTTGAACAAAATGAAATTGGGAATATTTGGGATTTTCTAGAATTTTCTGGGAATTTTCAGAATTTTTTAGGTTTTTTGGATAAGAGGGGCTTTTTGGGTATTTGGAGAGTATTGGGGGGTATTTTTGGAACTTTTGGTATTTTTGGCTATGGATGATCAACTTGATTGGTGAGGAAATGTTCAAGGTTAATTTTGGGGAATTTTGGGTAATTTGGAAATTTTGAAAGATTTGGGTAATTTCAAGGTTTTGGGTAGAGGCGAGTGTCTGGGTCCTGAGGTCAAAAATTGAAAATTTGGAAAATTGAAGATTGGGTGAATGTAAGTGGAATGAAATCGTTCTGGTTGAGCCATGAAGCCATATCAAGCCCACATGAGCCATGAAGGGACTCATTTGAGGCATCCACTATGTTGTTCCTAACCCTCTTAGCCAAGGGCTTAGGGGTTAAGGATCATCCATGTGAATCACCTTCATGAGTCAGGAGGTCAAGTTGGGTATGGGTGTGTTTTTAGGAGGTGTGTGAAAGTGTAGTGTATAAGTGTAATGTGTATGTAGGTCAGCCCTCACCAGACCAGGCCATCCAGGGCAGTCCTAAGGCCAAAGAGTTCTATAGGAACTCATCCTTTAAACTTTCACATTTGATTTCAACCCTCTAGGTGATTAGGGGTCTACGATCGATTTTGTGGAGTTTGCAGGGAGTTAAGAAGTGGTTTGAATTTCTAAGTGGTGGGTCCCAATTCTAATCCTCTAAGATAGTCAAAGGAAAAGCCTAAGGCTAGATCCTAAGTACTAAAAAGAAGAAGAGAAGACCTCATCAAAAATGAGGTCAACAGTGGTCTCTATGGTAGGCACGAAACTTCTTTAGATTTCAAGTTGAACTTTTGGTCCTCATCGACTGAGATTTTTTTAAAGTATTCTTTATCTTGGATGGCCTCTACGAGGTCCGCCATTGAAATTCATAGAGTTAGGGGGAGGGAAGGGATTTAAGCGACTCCTACTGTGCTGATAGTTGTTTGCTTTGGTGGGTCGATCGTTGATCAAAGTACCGAGACCATCTATCTCAATTGTTACCCTTAGTGTTCCCTTTCATATCAAGGATGAGTGGGAAGGCTAGAACCACCCTTTTCTCTCCAACCATCATATATCAATGTTCACTTATGTGACTGAGCGTTAGTGGCTGCTTTCTGGACCTCTTCTTGATCGTTTAGAACATATTCCTCCAGAAACAGTATGGCTGTTGGCCATTTCCAGTTGCTCGGCCATAGATTTTTTCTTGCATTGGCCTAGGACATATTTGAAATGCTCATTTTTTACTTGTTGTGTTAGGCCGATCTGCGCGATGAGCGGCTCCAGGTTATGAAGCTCCAGCATTTCCCGCTATAACCTTGCGATGTATGAATGAAGAGTCTCTCCCTCCTTTTGTTTTTGATCTATAGGAGAGCTTGGGACTTCTTCCATGAATTTTAAGCGCTCACAAAGTTGTCCACAAATAACCTTTTAAATTCGAAGAAAGAGGGGATGACTCCTGCAGCAAGGGCATTGAACCACCAGAGGGATGACTCCCTGAGCATGGTAAGGAATAAGCAGCATTTGAATGCATCATTGATTATTAAGATTCTTACTGCCGACTCGAACACAACTACATGATCAATTAGTGAGACCCTTATGCAAGTCATGGTTGGAGGTTTTGAACTTTTCTGGGGCTTCAACCTCAGAAATCAACTGAAAGAAGGCTTTTCAGCGTGGTGGAGGGTTGTGGTTCACATAATGTGGTGTCCTTCTACCAGGGTCAAAGTGGCGCTATCCTGGCAATGATAATTGTCACCTCTTCTTCCGTTGGCTAGGAATTTTTACCATTAGGTACCGGTCCATCTCGCCTTTCGTTGGTTGTTGGTCCACCCCAAGGATCAGTCTCTTGACAGCTATTTTCTTAAGGATTTTAGCTTTATCTAGCTAAGGCTTCTTGAAAAGCGCCTACCATCTGTTCCCTCCTTTCTAACATCCACTGTTGTTTCATTGCTATTACTTGCAGTTGTACAATCTCCCTTGTGTTATCTACATCTACCACTTGGCTCTGTGTCTCCTAAATGTCTGCTTTGCCGTTGCGTTACGCTCCTCTTCTTGTTGGTAGCACGACTTCACGCTCACCGCACCTTTTAAAATGTTGAATCCAGAAATGTCCAAGAATCACATACAAGGAGTAGAGTGCCAAGGAAGGGGAGGATAAGTAAGAGATCTTAGATGAACATTAAAAATAAGATTGTCTTGAGTATTTCTTCTTAAAATGCTCTCCTACTAATAGGTAAAAGACGCACCGTGAATATACCCCCCCCCCCAAAGAAACTTAGGGGTACTAAAGTCATTTATATAATATATTTAGATATGCTTGATGAACAGATTGTTCAAGACCCTTTGGACGGACGGGTCTTATACCGTGGATATCAACCAATAGGATGGGGTACGCGACACACACAGATATATATATATATATATATATATATATATATATATATATATATATATATATATATATATATAGCTTTATATGGTATATTTATTATCCAAAATCATGTTGCCTAAAATGAAATTAATTTTTCCTCTTATTAAGATTTATTTTACATTGATTTATTTGATAATTTTTTTTAATTAAATTGTTGAATATAAATAAGCATGTCGACCACTATCGAACTATTATGAACATTCACCGTAACTCTAATATACTTTTCTGTCAAGTGTTCTCTACGACTCTCAAGGCTCAAGTTTGCACATGGCTCTACTACTTTCCGGATGGCATCATTTTTCATTTTCTTTTTTCTTTGGTCGAATTCATATTGCAAAAACTAATTTTCAAATTACAAATTGCTAAAATTTATTTTGGATAAACATTTTTTTTTATTGCAAGCTGACTCTGTTAATTCATTGCATTTGATAAAAGTTTGAAAGATATTTATTTTGTTCTTTCTATAAAATTACCTTCGTTAAAAAATAAAGATAATGTATTTATAAAAATTAGTGTTTTATTATCTAAGTCAGTAGCTTAGTTTGACTACAATTTTTTTTTTTTTTTTATTGTTTTTTTTTAATCTTTATTTGATTGTATGTTATAGAGCCGATTAGGTTCTCTCTTATTCCGTCAATTATTAGGACTTTAAGTCAACTCCTTATAATTGTAGATTTGAAGTAGTAAAATAGTTTCAATAAGTTAGGTCTTTTTGCTTTGTCCCTTTTTAAGGAATAATGTGGAGACCCTATTAATATGATAATGCTTATTAGTACTACAATGAGATTTGACATTTGGGCAAATTTCGATGGGTCGTAGGAATCTCAAGATATTTTTTAGGAGGAAATGTGAATCATTGAGAACTCCAATTTCAATAAACGCAAAGTTAAATTGAGTGACTCGACCATACGAACACAATGATGTCAAACATGGTCCAATATGAAACAAATCAAGCCATGATCAAATCATTAAATCATTTTTTTTAGATTTTGGTGTTTAATTGGAAGGTCAAACAAGTTCAGAATTTGACAAATTTATTGTCACATAGAGCGTCTGGCGAGACAAATCTGACGAGCCCAAAATCACACTATTCAGACATTGTTAAGGTGCTCACATATTTGGAAGATGTCGTCTGATTGAGGGAATCTTTCTGGGTCCTTCAATATAGTTGTCTGAATTATTTCCTTATTTGTAGGTTGGCCTCTCGCAGATATTATAATTAGAGTGCTACCCTCTTTATAATGGATGACCTAGACCTTGAACCATGCTAAGACTTGAGCTTAAAGCGGGATCACTCATGTTCGCTATGCAACGAAGATTGTACTTTGATAAACTGTATATTTTTGTCTCGACTGTGACATAAGGACTCGTACGTGCAATAACAAATTCATAGTTGCGTCATTTTGACTGAGCTAGACCCATTGTTTTTTTCTCTTTAGGGGATTTCCATGTAAAAAATTTCAGGTATATGTAACAGTTATTTTTTATTATCGGAGTGTGTGGTGAATTTCAAACTACATTGAGAGAATAACTTATTACTCAACCGCTAATAATTCTCTAGAACACATTAATTTTGCATTTTATGTGGGGAAAATCCAACCTACCACCAAATATGCGTCGTCCTTTCTATAGCAGGTACATATGCGCCCTAAGCCAGCGCCTATGCGTTGGCTTTATTGCAACCGCGCCTTTATGGGTTGCTTGAGCCGCCAGCCTTAAATGTTGCTTATAATTCTTTGGCTCCACACACTGTAACAGAGCTCCAGGCGAATTTCTTTGAAGGTTTGGCTTGATCTTAATGAACAATCAAACTCAATATCCAATAGTTGGGATGGACTTGATGATAAACTCAAAATTTCGTGATGAGCTTGTTGGAGAGTGGGAGAGGTATCGTTGATTAGGGTAGAGAGTAGTTAGGATGGAGTTTGGAGAGCATAGGAGTGTTTTGAGTGCACTAAATTGATGAGGTGAACTAAATTGGTTGAACTCCCTTAATTTTTAAATATAAGTAGGGTTAGGTGATGAAACTGGTGCCTAAGGTAGATAAAATGAGTGAAAGTGCTCCCGAACCCATTACCCGACTATGCATGTCACTATATTGAACCAATAGTGGCCATGTTGACGATCCAGGGACACTCTATGTAAGGTCCAATATAAGCCACCTAGATCTCTAAGATGAATCAGGGGAAGATCTAGACAAAAATTTTAGCCATTTTAGTCCCCTAATTTAGGTTTGTCTTAGAATTTGTCACCTTAAGTTTGCCTAAGCTCGACCATTTTACTGTGTGCTTTGTCTTATGCAGAACATTTTATCATTTATTCTAACTAGATTATTATCTATGAAATTCTACATCCATGCCACACAACTCTTATTTATTTACATTTATAACTCCTAAAATTTGATATTTACTTATAACACCATGCTTCTATAAGAAATTCAAGTAATTGCATTATTTTGACTTTTATATCTAATTGCATATATATATATATATATATATATATATATATATATATATATATATATATATATATATATATATGACTTTTATATCTAATCGCATTATTTAATAATTTAGTTATATTGAATGATAATATGTAATTATTAAAATTAATAAGGTGTCAAAAATTAATTTTTTTTTAATTAAAAAAAAAACTCATAATATCATCAATTACACATCTGACCCTATGAACTTTGCTATTCACGTTAACTCCATTGCGCGAAATTTCCGTGGAAGTTAGAGAAAATAACACGTCTAAATCAATGGCATTTACATGCGTACCAACCAAATCTTATTTATTTACATATCTTAACACCTAAACTTTATTTTTTACATTTATATGTATATATCAATTGAAGTTTTCGTGTCACATCAAAAATATCGTTACATTTCTTCGTGAACAGATAATGTTGCATACGTAAATAAGTACTAGAAATTTTGCATGTCGGAGAATAGGAGGTAATTGATACGTCATCAATAAATTTTCAACATTCATCACAAATTTCGCGGCATCGCACGAATCTTGTGGCAATCTTATGAGCAAGAAAAGTGCAAAGTTCGATTAAGAGTCATATAAATCTCTGATTTCAGAAAAGTTACAGTTAAATGATGCCAAAATGGGACTAATCTGAGTCAAATCAACCTCGGATCAAGTCATTAAACCACACTTGGAAACTTCTGGGCATATTTGAAAGGTAAAATAATTGCCAAATTTAGTAAGCTTATAGTCGAATCGAGCGTCATGCGATATGAATCCCACGAGTCAAAGATCACTCAATCCTGACATCATTAAGACACCCAAATGTCCATCAAATGTAGTCTGATTGAGGGAAGCCCTCTGAGTCATCCGATCAAAATGGTTCATATTTCTGCATAACGTGAGCACATGAAATTCTTAATTATATTATTAATCAATGTGTTGCAATTTCAAACATAATGTATATTAAATTATGCGAACAAAATGAAATTATCGATTATTGACCAAATTTCGAGAGCTTATTATTTTAATTAGATTTTCAATTATGTTAAGAGGGAAATAATTAAATTATGTTATTTTTAGACTTGTATTGCGGGTAAGGGGGTTGGTGGAGAGCTGTTTTAAAAATACTAAAGTATGTGTTAGTTCTTGACTTTTGGAAATAAAAATGAATATGTCTAAAAATAAATAAAAAACACATAAATAAATAAATAAATATGCAGTACATCAGGACGCAATACACCTCATCGGAGTGCGATGTGGTGGCCCGTGGTTGGTCGTCCAGACGTGCGGACATCCGGACGCTATATTTTTCCGAATTTGAGAGTGCGTTTGATCTCTGTTGCAGTTTGGCGGAAATAGAGAAAATGTAAAGGTTCCTGTGTCATTCCGAAACGCGAACCAAGATTGACTTTGCGGCTTACATTTTGCTCTTCAGTCGCTCAGTTTTAGGCCTGCATTACTCTGCTTTCAGGGGCGGAACCAGACTCTTTCTAAGATGGGAGCAAACTTATTATATAAAAAATAAAATTTGCTTATCTCACGTTCTCTATCTATTTTTTCTTTTTGCGTGTTTTTGTTTGTCATCTTCCAAAATCGTAGCCTACGACAAAGTGGTGGATGATGTCGACAACGAAGTACTCAATTCTAGTCAAAATTTTAAAAAAAAAATTGTTATAGAAATGATGATAATACTTAAAAAGAATAGAGGACAAAAAATATATATTTTTTTTAAATAGTTTCAACGTTTGAAATAAGATATCATGGTTGAAGTTAAATATTCATAAAAATAAAAGAATAATAAATAATAAATAATTTCAACATACCAAATTTAAAAAAAAAAATTAAAGAATAATAAAAATGGCGAAATATTTCTCGTGAGGGAGTCACGCATGACGTGCATGCTTCCATTTTCTTTTTATTTTCAAATTTGGGTTCTTTTATAATAATATTGTCAATTAATACCTAACTCATTAAATATTATATGAAGAAAGATTATTTTATTTTATTTTATTTTTTGAGTTTCTAGTTGTAGAAAGTCAAGTGTGAAAAAGATGATTTTTCTGCAAATTTGAGAGAAAAAAGAAAAAAAGAACAAAAATATTTTTTTTTGGTTGTGCTTGATTGACTAAGTGTTGTGAGTTGGATTCGATTATTAGATAAACTTGTTGTATATGAATGATTTTTTTGAGTTAGTCACTAAGTATGTTATTTGATGGACAATTGAGTACGTTGACGCTGTTGGAATTGAGCAATTTTGGGCTCATTGGTTTCGTCTTGTCGAGACGTTTGATTAGACTATAGGCTTGCAAGATTTAACATTCGTTTGACCTTTTAAATATATCTGTCAATCTTATAAGAGTGGCTTAATGACTTGATTTGAGCTTGATTTGACTAATTTTGACGTCATAGAGTCGGTCAGTTTGGCTATATCTTTATTGAAATTGATGGCCCGTTTGGGTTAGCTTATTGGAGTGCGGCGGAAAAACGCCGCCGCGGTATTTGGAAACAACGTTCGCGCAACGTTTTTTTTTTACCGCGCCTAAACGCAGCTCGATATTTTCATAAGAAGAGGTGAAGCGGAGGTGCCCCTGCATCCTGTGTCCAATTTTGGCATTAGGGTAAGAAATCTCGCTCTTGCCCATGCCCCTGCCCCCGTCCCAGCCCTTGCCCCGATTTGTTATGTTGTCCATCGCAGAAAGGAGACCTGATCTCACGGAAAGGAGGAGCTATGATTCCTTTGTTGCTCGCGCTCGCCCTCTCCGACAGTAGACATCGATCGTGAGTGGCTAAAGCTTGGGCGAGACCGGTGAAGGCTAGGGCAGAGGGGAAGTCGACTAAGTTTTGTTAGGCAAGGAGGAGAATGCTCGGTTGAGAGCAGAGCGGGTCGCCGAAATGTGCGGCAAGGAGAAGAACAGTGCGCTTGCTCTAAGGGGAAGAAACGATCTTTGTTTGGTCGCATGAACAAAGGAGCTCAAAGGAAGACTTCGATGTAAGAGCGAAGACGTGTGAAGGCTAGAGAAGATCGACGAGACCGTGAGTGTTACAACATGGCTTTCGAATCTTTAGTGAGAAGTGAAGAAGAACTTAGGAGCAAGGTAAGGACGCGATCGAAAATGGGAGTTTCAGGCTTTTGTATGCCGTAATATCGAAGTTGCATTTCCTGTTGCTTTTCTGTTCTGAAATTTTTATAATTATCTTTTTAAGCTCATCTTTGGTATTGCATCATTATCTGCACCTTTTAGAACTTAGTAGTTCTTTGGTCATTTTGGATAGTAGTTTGCTGCCTTTGTTTTATCTATTTCATTCCCTAAAACAGTTTTGATGTAAACAGCTTTACCAAATAGGGACAGAATGGTAATTTACCCAATAACAGGTGCCAATAAATTGTTCTGAATAAGCTCTCCCAAACAACAAACTAGTTTATTCTGATAATCTACAGATTATCAGATTCTCAAAATAAATTGTTTATCAACAAATTATAAATAATCTACAGCTGCCCCAAACAGACCCAGAAGTTCTGAATGTTCCTTGCTTAAAAGATTATCTCAAAATTCATGTCATAACTCAAGATTAGTCCCAAATGATGAAAATTTATTGACGAAATATCAATAGAAGTTATTTAAACACCAAAAAAAAAATTTGGAACGTTAAGTCGCAATATAAGATATATATATATATATATATATCAATTAAATTAAATAGCAAGAGCCCGTTTATTGTTGCGATATATAAAAATATTTTAAGAAAATAATTAGATGTTTCATATATTTTATATCAAGTTGGAGAAAAAATTAAAAGTTATAATTTTTTTATTATAACTCAAAATTAATTTTAAAATATTTAAATCTTTTTTGAGATGAGTGCAATATGATCTAGGCAATGGCCGAATTAGTTGTAATAAAGCCCATACATTAATTTTATTATTTCAGTAGGTGCATGAATTAAATATTTGACGTTGGAAGCATACGTCCCTCTTCCATTCGAACTTCATTCACTGTGAGTCACGTGTACAGTCCGGCCTCCTTAGTAAAAAGATTAAATAATTTAATATATGATGGGATCGAACTATACACCTGTACTGATGCAATTTTACATCAAAACTTCTGATGTTATATATCTTGTTTTAAATTTAACTCTGCCTAAATTTTATTAATCAATCAACTATCATATTTTAACTAATTATAAAATCAATCCAAAAAAAATTAAAATTTAAATTTTTTTTTTTTTCTAATTTTTTTTAATAATTAATATTTTATTTTATAAAATAATAATTTTAAGAAAATCATATAAATAAGAAGTTAATTGAAGTTAGCTTGGCTTGTATGAATTGGGAAGCTCAAGTGCACAATGTGCATGAATGCCATAATTAGCTCAAGCATTTCCCCTTCCCACACGGCTCACCAACCAAACATTAATAAACCGTGGCCACCGGCCATTATTTAAGCCCATCTATGCATGAAAATAAAAAAAAAAATACATAAATAGTATATAATTTATACATATCTAACACTTAAAGTTTGATGCGCCGCTCGCTCTCGCTGTAACTCTTTGGTTGTCGGCTGCAATTGTCAGTTGTGAGTCCCCAGGGGTTACGGGTTCGAGCCCGCCTTAGTGCATCTGCGAGCGGCGCGGGATCAAGTGGTTAGACAGGTAAATTTTTTCATTAATTTTTATTTTGGTGAATAAAATTATAATATTTATGTTATTAAAATGTTAGAGAGGGCTTTATTGCTGATTGTCATTGGGAATAGAATATTTTATACATGTTTTACTATTTTAGAATCTATTTCGGGTAGCTGCAGTTTATTAAAAAATAGTTGTGAAACTGCTGAAAAATAATATGAAGTTCAAAAAATTTTGTAAAAGTCAAATGGTAGCTAGAAAGCTGTCATTACATCTAAAAATTTTATTATTCAGCTTCTTTGTAGCTGTGTTGGTCCTGTATGCTATAGATTTTATTAGTCGTGGAGAAAAGGATAAACTGGTTGGATGCAGAGAATATTAGCTTAGCCTATATATATATATATATATATATATATATATATATATATATATATATATATATATATATATATATATATATATATATATATATATAAATTGATATTTAGCAGAGATCGATTTTTCATGCACTCGAGACTATGGTGAGAGCCCCGTGTCATGTGCCTATAATTTGACACCCACACGTACTGCGGTAGAGATCAAACCGCTTGTCGGAGGAACTTACAATGATCCCGCCATGCAACCTGAATGATGAATGTGACACACACACACACACAGATATATATATATATATATATATATATATATATATATATATATATATATATATATATATATATATATATATATATATATATATATATATATATATATCGATATTTGACGAAGGCCGAAATATTGATTTCTCATATACTCGGGGCTACAGGTAAGAACCCCGTGCCAGTATATGCATAATTCGACCCCCACGTACCATGGTAGGGATCGAACCCTTGCCAAAGGAGACTTATAGTGACCCCACCACCAACTGGACAGTGAATGTGGCGCGCGCGCACACACAGACATGTATATATATATATATATATATATATATAGTTGGGGAACTAGTATTATGTGGGTCAATACTAAAAATCAAACCTCGTCATTATTGAATTACAAAACTATGTTCTCATATAATTAATCCTAATTTCTTACTGCAGACCTAAGACTAGAGATTTTGTTAATATATTTCAACTTGACATAATGTAATTGACCTCCATCACATAGCCCAAAAGTCTTTCCCATTGAGCTAGGCTCGGTTTCACTGCTGAATTCTCGTACAACGCTAAGACGAGAACTTATTACTCTACCGCCGCGAATTTTCTAGCACGCACCATATATATATTATGTGGGTCAATACTAAAAATCAAACCTCGTCATTATTGAATTACAAAACTATGTTCTCATATAATTAATCCAAATTTCTTACTACAAACCTAAGACTATAGATTTTGTTAATATATATCAGCTTGACATAATGTAATTGAGATAAATATCTACAATACTAGAGTCTTATAATCTTTAAAAGACCAATAAAAACATGAAAATTCTCTAAGAAAAAGACAAAGCCCAAATCACTCCATTTATAAATTCTTAAATTTATAATTAGAATTAATTTTTTTTTTATAATGCTATTTTCTATATTTTTTTAACAAAATATAAATGAATATAAAATAATAATAATAATAATAATAATAATTTATATAGTTTAGGAATGTCTTAATGGGTCGTGACAGCAAAGTAAACGAAATTATTTTTTTTAATTTAAAAAATATTTTTAAATATTTAATAGTAAATTAAAAATAAATTTTAGGACGATTTCAACTGCCGTCTTTATGTTAATAAATAAAAAAAAGTTAATCTGACAAAACTCCGGCTGTCATATTAATTCTACTCATAACAAGTAAATTAAAAATATAAAAAATGAAAATTACAAGTTCATTCATACAAATTTTGACAATTACAATTACAACCTTACGAGACATTTCTTTATAAATTCAAAATTGCATCAAAACCCTATTCTTCCAAGGCTCCACCATTATGCAAAGAGAAGAGGGCTTTAAAGCCTTCGAAGAAGTTAGAAATGGTGCGGAGGAAATTCTACCTCGATCTAATCCTCATCCCCGATGTACTGATTCTGATATGAGCCCTATCGGCCGCCATTTTTGGGTGCTATCGATCATAAAGTTACGATCATAAGTCAGCTCGATTAAGTAAAGTTCGTTCATGACCGTTCAATTAACTAATGAAATGAGCTCGAACACTTTTGTGATGGTGATCATATCGAGCTCGAATAAGTGCCTGCTTGACTCGATTCAATTCATTCGCAGACTTTTAATAAAACGATGGCTCCTCTACTACAACAATATGGAGATCAAGTTCTTTTTATTGAGAAATCAACTCAGCTAAGATTTTTTTATTCAATTTTTCATATCTCGAATACTCTTTTAAGTATTTAAGCCAAAAAATTGATAAATTGTTTTCAAGATCATCATCCAAATCCCATTTAAAGTAAATTTGAGCGATTAATGCATACCTAACATGCAATTCACTATAAAAAATGATCAAAGTTACAATGAAACTGATCGGCTCGATGAAAATGACCCAGTGATATCAAAATTGGTCTGATGCAACTCAAATCAAGCCCCAATCTATACATTAAACCATGTTGGGAAGTTTTTCGGACATATTTGGAAGATCAAACGAATGTTAAATGCAGTGATTTCATAATCAGATCGAATGTCTCGACAAGAGGAATCCAGCGAGCCCAAGTTTGCTCAATTCTGGGATCGTTATGGCACTCAAATGTCCATCAAATGTTGTCTGATCAAAAGAAACTCTCCAGACTGTCCGATCAAAGTGGTTCATATTCCTACATTAATTGCACCTATAACATTATAATTAAAGCCCCACCCCTCTCATGAAAGACATGAGAGTTGGAGGCTTGAGAAAGAACTCGAAGCTTTGAGAAAGAGCTTAGTTCAAACATCATTCCTGTCACTGTCCATCACTGCCAACCGTCGTTAACCACCGCCAACCGCCGTCAGCTAGCGTCTGTCAGCGTCCACCGACCACCATCGGTTGACGCCCACTTAATATAACAAGTTCATTTGCATGTCGACGTTGAAATTCGGAAGACTTTGTAACCCTTTCCAATCTATAGGACAATGAGACTCTGTAATCATCAACCTATAGTGAATTTTACAACTGAGACAAGTCTCGTGGTTCTTCCCTTTTACGGGTTTTTCATGTAAAAACATCTAGTATCACTACTGATTGTTTTCTTTTATTTGAGTATTTGATGAATTCTCTTGCAACGCTGAAACGATAATCCATTATTTTACCACCGTGAATTTTCTAGCAAACATCAACTAGTATATTATTCACAAGCCATTTCAAATACAAACTTATTTCGAACCAAAAAAAATTAAAAATTAAACGAGCAAAACATGAAATATTATTGGTCTCGCTCAAGCTCAACCTATTTGCACGCTTAAACATTTCCCTATGTAAATCGCACGCACGCACGCACGCACGCACGCACGCACACACACACACACATACATACCTACATATACATACAAGTGATTATTTGTGAATGACACTCATGTTCATCTTTCAAAGCCATCAAATAACATCTATATTTTTTTATTCTTAATGGACCAAATCAAAATTAATTTGATGGAGCCATGCATGACATGAGAGAGAGAGTGAGTGAGAGAGAGAGAGAGAGAGAGAGAGAGAGAGAGAGAGAGAGAGAGAGAGCGCGCTATTAGTTGAAACATAAACAGACATATTTGAAGTAATCTCATCGGGTAGGGATAGAGGCCCTTTATATTTGTTGTTATCAATGAGGGAAAACAACCATTAGCGAGACCAAGTTTATGAAAGCAACACTATATGAATACAATAAAGTCATGTGATGTCAATCAATAAATAGAGAGTCTATGTATTGAGGCATTTGCATGCATAACATTCAATTTCTTTGTATTTTCATATCTAACAAAAAATAAACTTTAATTCTTTGCATTTATACCGTCTAAGTCTTTTATCTCACGTAAAAAATATCATTATTTTAACTTTTAATTCCAAATCAAGTCATAAATACTTTCATAATAACTTTCTTTATTACAAATATAACCATGTCGAGATAACATAAAAAGAAAATAGTATTACCTTTAACAACAAATTGATAAAGGTCATTTTTTTTCCAACCACCCTTCAAAACTCCACCCAACTCGAGCCCTTATATAACCCTAATCATTCAAATTCACCATAAACAAGTCCAATAAAACCACAAAATATCAAAACACAGCCAAAAGACCTAACTTCTTGGTTCCCTTTATTCTATGCCGCCAATCGGAACGCTACGTAATACGACTGTCTCGACTGTAAGTCCTGGACCAAACCCGAATAGAACTCCCCACTCCAATCCCTCCCCAGTAGTCGACTGCCCGGCCTCTGCTGATCGCCTGCGCATCTCATCGAGAATAAAAAGAACGCATGCGCTCGACATATTACCGTACTCCGCGAGCACATTTCTGCTCGCGGCGAGCTTCTCGGACTTTAGACCGAGCTTGCTCTCAACTTGATCGAGTATAGCCGGGCCGCCCGGGTGGGCGATCCAAAAGATTGAGTTCCAATCGAGCACACCAAGTGGCTTGAAGGCCTCAAGGAGACATTTTTGAATGTTTTTGGAAATAAGGCCGGGAACGTCTTTGAGTAAGTGGAAGGTGAGTCCGATTTCGCGAAGGTGGCCATCAATGGCGCCCTCGGATTCGGGAAGGATGGTTTGGGAGGCAGAGACCAGTTGAAAAAGAGGGCGTTCCGTGGACAGATCAGGGTCGGATCCGACAATGATAGCTGCGGCGCCGTCGCCGAAGAGTGCCTGTCCGACGAGGGAATCGAGATGCGATTCCGAGGGGCCGCGGAAAGTGACGGCGGTGATCTCGGAGCAAACGACGAGCACGCGCGCGGCGGCGTTGTTCTCGGCGATGTCCTTGGCGAGGCGGAGGACGGTGCCGCCGGCGAAGCAACCCTGCTGGTAGAGCATGAAGCGGTTGACGGAGGGGCGGAGGCCGAGGAGGCGAGTGAGTTGGTAGTCGGCGCCGGGCATGTCGACGCCGCTGGTGGTGCAGAAGATGAGATGAGTTATGCGTGATTTGGGATGTCCCCACTCCTTGATGGCGCGCGCGGCGGCTTCTTTGGCGAGCTTCGGGACCTCGGCGACCACTATGTCTTGCCGGGCGTCGAGTGAAGGCGCCATGAATGCGCACATATTAGGATTTTCTTTCAGGAAATCTTCTGTAAGATACATGTACCGTTTTTTTATCATGGATTTCTCGCCTGCAAAAACCAAAAAAAGAAAAAAAAGAGTTCTTTTTTTCATTAAAATATAATTCTGAAGTAAATTTGCAGCGAAAAATTTGTCCTTTACGCCGGAATATTTAATCAAAATACAGATTAGTGAGTGTAAGCCAAAAATAAAATAAAAAAAAAGTTCTTTTTTTTTTTTTTCTGCAGCCTTACACATTCGCTTGAACTTCTCCTTGAGGTCAGTGAGATGCTCGCTGTTGGTGATTCTGAAGTAATAATCAGGATAGTCGGCCTGATACAGAGCGTTTGGCGGCGTGGAGGTGCCGATTGCTAGCACCGCTGCCGGTCCCTCAGCTCTCTGAGCTTGCCTGATCTCCTCCATCGCTGGCGCCATTACCTCCCTCTCCTTCTCTCACAAGAAATAAAAAGAGAGCTCTTTTAGGCACTGGAGGAGGAAGACGAGAGCGCCGGAGGTATTTAATGGATGGGAGGCAGTTGAGAACAACGCCGGCTTAAAATTAAAAACGGAATTGGTAGGTCAGGTGGACGGTCCGATGGATGCCATGTCAGCATGGACCGTTTGGTGGAGGACTAGGCGGAGGCATCGCCGCGTGGGTTTTTTTTCTGGCTGCGCTAGGGTTAGTTGGATAGACTGCAGTGCTTAATGGGCCTTAACCCAAACCAAAAAAATTGCAGGCCCGTTTCCTTTTTTTGGGTTTGTAGGTGGGCCCATAGCTTTTGGTTTGCTCCCATTGCTTTGGGAGATGTGGCAAACAAGTAGGTTGTCCTTTGTGATATTGTTTAAGCTATTGGAAGCAAAACCTATCTCAATGTGAGGCTACCATTGACTTATGATAGCATGAGATACTTAATCTTATGTGGTTAAATTAGGTGGGCTTGTAATAAGATTACGATGCTAAAATCCGTCGATTTATATATATGTTTTTTTTTTTGCTTAAAATAGGCTTTTGAGTAAGAGACGAGGGATTCCTTTTGTGGAATTAGGTTTTTAGGATGAAGATAATGTGATTAATCCGACTGTTGTATAAATCTATGCGTATGAAGCAAGTGAAAGGGATACTGAATAAGGTTTTGAAAACTGGACCGGACATCAGACTGAAGGAAAGAAAGATTTAAGGTTCATTGATTCAATCAGGGTTGAACTGGATGATGTAATAAATATAAACATTGGTTGAATAAGATCTAAGTGATAAAATAATGATGTAATATTGATAAATTCAAAAAACACAAACTAATTACAGTTAAAAGTGAAAATTATAATGTGATTAATCAGACTGTTTTATAAATCTATGTGTATGAAGCGAGTAAAAGGGATACTGAATAAGGTTTTGAAAACTGGACCGGAACCAAACTGGAAGAGAGAAATATTTAAGACTTATTTGTTCGATCAGGGTTGAACCGGATGATGTAATAAATATAAATATTGATTGAATATGATCTAAATGATAATATAATGATGTAATAATGATAATTACTTAAAATACAAACTAATAACAATTATGGATTGGAACATTGTAATATGTTAATGCACCCATTCATTTTGTAATTATAAATTTTAAATGGAATGTGCAAAGTTATAAGTATAGCATTAATGACTATTGAGTCATTAATTATATTGAAGTAAAGTATTAGATAAAATATACAATGTAAATGAAATATAAATTAAAATTTGAGATCGGATATAATACTCTCATTTAATTAAAGAGACAAAGATCCATAAATTTGGACAGGCATGTCCGAGAGAATTCTTATATATTTTAAAGTAATGCGGGAAGCAAACAAACAGTGAAATTAGAAATGTCGAACTGGTTCATCAGTTTATAGATTGAACCTCCGGTTCGATCGATTTTGGGCGGTTTCTTACAGTCAGAAAATGTCGAACTAATTCACAGTCGAACCGGCCGACCCGACCTGATTTTCTGAACCATGATAATGAGTGTTGTTAGGTGGAGTTTAGGCTACTTAATTTGTTTATTATGGGTCAAAATATGTTTGCCATGTGCTTTGAAAGTTATATTGCTTTCATGAGTTTATTTAATTTTGGAATGTGGCTTTCAATTTATGGACCTTACGAGATTTCCTATTGATTCATGTGAGTATTTCAACATATATTTGACAATTTAAAAAAAGGAAATAATCATAAAGTTTATCACATGTTTGCATTTATTGATGTTGTGATGTTGTTGATGCCAACTAGTAGATGTGAACTTTGAAGTAGGTCGTATTTCATACATTTTTCATTATTTAATAGCATTGTTATGATAATATATGAAGTCCTTAGATGATAGATCTAAGTTTGTCATTGCCATCCTCACCGTTTGGAAACTGCTTTTGAACAGCTTATCCAAAAACACAGTTGATTTTTTATATTAAATGCGGAATGCAGATCAACCCCGCAGTCTGTGTTTCCTGATAAACGACTTATCTCGATAATAAAATAATTGTTTGCATCAAAATACATGCTTTGAGCACACACCCCATTGAATTCATTAACATGTGAGCTCTAACTCCTACAGTTGGCTTTTAAAATATTGTGAAGCACTGCATCGTTTTCATAGCTCTCAGGGATAAAAGCCACCGGATGCAACTGTATATTGATAATACAATTGTACATATTTGTGATTTATTCCAAATATATTCTAATTAATTTAGAGTTGCCCAAAACCGGATCGAAATCAAATCATACGGAACATTTGCTCGACCCAACAAGTAATTCGACTTTCGATCTGATTCAAATCAAACCAATCAATTACAAACTGATGGATTATAAACGAGCCAACTCGAATGTATTTTATTTGCTCGTGAACATTTGCTCAGACTCAACACGAAAATATTGTTGTTAATTTAGAGAAATGCCAAACTAAGTGATAGCCATTAGCCCATCAATCACAAAAGAATCACAGAACAGAAGAAAACTTTAATAGAAACTCGGGTGGGTTGTGATTCTATGAACCCACATCTTGAATGATCCAAACAACAAAAATTTTTAGAATGATTCGAACAACTGTAGAAATTCAAAACCATATAAGATGAAATAGCTAATAAATAAAACTCGAAAGTTTAAAGTATAAAATTCAAATGCACGGAAAAGTAAAATTTGAATAAAGACGTTAATAAGGTTAGAGAGATAGAGAACTTTCAACGAGCAAATGACACCACAGAAAACTTGTAGCCTGTCGTAACACCCGAGTGGACCGATTACTGATTCCTCTCTTGAGGTTAGGTTTTAAAAAGGGAAGATGAGAGACCGTAGAGGACTGACGCAAGGAAGACAAATGAAAAGGGGGAGCGGGATGAAAGGTTGTATTTAGGGGTGTAAACGAACAGAACTAGTGTTCGTGTTCGGTTCGTTTGAAGTTCGATTTGTTCGTGTTCGTTTCGTGTTCGAAAATGTTCGAGATCTTAATGTTCTTGTTCGGTTCGATTTGTTCGAAATTAGTTCAAATTGTTCGAAATGTTCGTATTGTTTGACTTGTTCGAATTGTTCGAAATGTTTGAATCGTTCGAAATGTGTGAATCGTTCGAATCGTTTGCCTTGTTCGAATTGTTCGAAATTATTTATATTATTAATGAATTTTTTTTTTGTGCTTAGAAAAACAATATAAAAAATGCACGTTAATGCAATAAAAAAATATAAAAGTATCTAAATCATTATATCATATAATCATATGAATAAATATGGAGAAATATAATCGCAAATATCATTGGGAAGCCTGATACAAACATCCAATTTACAGAAATAGCCTGATGTAAAATATTGAAATCTCTCTACTATTTGTCAGTTTATACAAGGGTAAAATAATAATTCTCGGAATCAACTTAGTCATGACACCACCAACAGTCTCGATACCAAGAGTAAGAGGAGCCACATCAAGCAGAAGAATATCTGGAAGAAACCCAACAGTAATGTGAGCATGTTCCGTTCTTCTGAAAAAGCTGCCTGATACCCGCCTTCAGATGGATCGGCTGGCGCGACATCTAGCTCCCGCTCCTTATCCAGCTCGCCTACATGATGCCAAGCAGCCCACATCTGAAAAAGACACATTTTACGAACTTAATAAATTTTTAATAAGTAATCACATCTAAAATAAGCTACACCCGGATCTGTACAAAACTACCAAGTTTGCATTTCAGCTAATCATAACACCTTATTCCTATGTATTTAAATATCTAACAATTACATTTTACCATTTACATTTATACCAACCAAATCTTCTAAATGACAATCAATATCACCTTTTTAACGAGTAGAACTTTGGGAACACTACAATTCAACAACCTCTGAAATGGTTATTGGGACTGCTTCTCACACAAGAGTCAATTCAAAAGATACTTCAAAAAATGAAATCCAAAAAAGTACAGCAGGCATGAAGTACATAAAAGATGAAATACACCCATCATTTCTCATAAAAGTACGAGCCAAATCTTTCATTTCTCATAAGAAATACCACCGTTTAACTTTTAAAAGATGAAATACACCTATCATGAATAGTTAAGGTGGTATGTATGTAAAAATTGAAGTTTAGGTGTTAGATATATAAATACATAACAGCTGAGTGGTATGCACGTAAATCTTCGTAAAAATATCTAATAGAATTAATTTCAGTGGATAATGCATAGCATGCTTATGACTGAAATAGATTTGGCTAACATGTTAAAATTAGAAGAGATTAATTGGTCAAACTTTGAATCACATAGATGAAAGATATGTTGGTGTATAAATGCCTAGTATGAACCCTTGAGTAATTAAGATCTCTGGGAGTACTGCAATTCAAAAGAAACTTCAAATTACAAATATAATTTACAGATAAATGGCTGAATTACCATATAAATTTACCTACACTTTGATTTTTACATTTATAATGATAAACTCTTTTGATAAGCAGCTGCAGAACAAGATGGTTATAAGTAAAAAAATTGGCCAACACTTCTATTTAAAAAATGGGTCTGACCAAGTAAAAAATTTACATATATATATACCTTTCTTCTCCTCTCCACCTTCTCCACTTAAAATGCTTCCTTGCACAGCAGCACCAAAGGACTCAGAAGCCAGAGGTTATTCAGCTGACGCAACAGCAGGTTTCTGGAATATGTCAGAACATATTATCATTTGCACGTATGCATTAGTAATTCAAACTGCTATATATATATATATATATATATATATATATATATATATATATATATATATATATATATATAGCATATCTAAATGCACACATGAAAGTATGTCAGCATGAATCTCAAAGTAGATGGGCGGCTCAGGAAGACGATAAGGATGATAGAACGTAGCATTCGACGATCGTTTCCTGATGAGTATTAGAGAAGGAAGAGCCTTACCTGAATGATCGGCAGAAGGTGTCTGGAGAAACTTCTGTAGGGTTGTAATTAGCCTTCAGGACGATAGACTGTGAGCACTCTTTTAGATTATATATCGATTGAATCAAGACTTGCTAAACGATCAACATCTCTTATCGGTCAAATTGGCCCCAAGTCTTATTATATGCAAATAAATCTGCAATTACCAAAAAAAATACATCTAAAAGGTTAAAAAAATGAGGGGGCTAATATATACTTTTTTTAATATTGGGACCTAGGCCTATAAATAGGGGTCAATATCATGAATAAGATATCATTTTTATCTGTCTACAACTGCTATCTCTATCTCTCACTCTCCCCGCCCCCTAACCACTTTCTAATAGAACGTTCCATTCCTAAGGGAGTTTCCCGGTCATTTTTAGACCCAACTTCATTTAAGGTGCAATGAGCATGGAACCGTGACATCAATAAGAAGAGGAGCCCAACAATAACAACTTAGAGAGTCTAGTCAGAGGAATGAAAGAGAAGCAGCATGCACCCGAGAGTTTATGGTTTGAAAACTCAGAACAACAACCAGATGTTATGACAGTTCACATAAGTTATTTAGGCAGTCGCTACCCTAGGAGCGGCCCCAATTCCAATAGAAGATCCAACACGACAAGGAACACTCAACACCCCTGTTAAGGGGAACCTTCAACTAACAATGGAAGGAGGGTGATCCACCTCCAAGAAAAGTCTGATGACGATCAATACCATGACAACGCTAGATCCGCCCAATAAAGGAGCATAACCGACTAGTATGGACCGTAGTATAGAGGCAATAGGAGAATGCTTTCTACATATAGGTCTCCTGAGTTAAACTCCCAAAGAAGTTTAAGATGCTGTCCTTAGAGACGTATAAAGGACAAATAGATCTCAATGATCACCTCGCTTCGTTCGAATAGTCTATATGCATGTTGAAAATTTATGATGCCCTCAACTGTAAGCTCTTCTTCAGAACACTGATATCAATCATATTAAGGTGGTTCAATGGATTGCCCGTGGGATAATCACCTATTTTGTGGAGTTTAAGAGACATTTTCTATCGCAGTTCACCAGTGCCTAGAGGCCTAAGAAGAGCGCCTGATCCCTGTAACAACTGAACTAGGGGGCCAACGCAGAGCCGCAAAGCTCGGTCAAGCAGTTGGAGATGGCCACACCGATGAGAACGTTCCTGAACCCACCGAACAGAGAAACCAGAAAAGACCACCACAAGACAATAAAGGACAAACCAGGCAAAGAACAAAACCATCCTCTCTACGAGGGTTACCCGAAAATCACTCCACCCAGCATCGGGAGGACCAGAGGTGACATGCCAAGTCTCATAACCATGAATATTTATACCGCCGTGAACACCCCTAGTATAACCATGAGGTCCCACTTGAAACCCCACTCAGGGTATCCATGGAAGAAATAATGGACACCATCCAGGATAAGGAGTTCTTTCTAGAAAGCAGCGCTGGTGAGGGCCAGAGCTTTTCTTCGGGATAGCATAAATACTATAAGTACCACAGAGATCACAGACACGGCACGGAGGAGTGCAGACACCAATGAAGCATGATCGAGGAGCTGATAAAGGAGGAAAAGTTGAAAAAATTTTTCTCCACTGGAGCAACGACCCAAAGGCAATGCAAGGCTCCCATTGGAGGTAGGCTCATCCGCACCAACACCATTCACATTGCGGGGTATGTTCCCACAATATTTGGAGGAAGCAAGCCACCTAGGAGGACAAGTGGGAAGAGACAATAAACTGGGGAACTCTGCGTTGCAACCTTTGCCCTGAAACCTAAGGGACATCCACTTTTTTATTTCACTGACGAGGATCTTCCTCGAAAGGAAATCCATGTAATGAATCCATTGTAATAATGATGATAATAAACAATTACCAAGTAGGGAGTATTCTAATTGATACAAGGAGTCTGTGAATATACTATTCAAATAGGTATTATTGAAGCTATATGGATTCTCAGGTGGAAGGAGAGAAGAACTAGGAGTCGTCGGTTTTCTTGTAAGTTGGGGAGGAAACAAAAACTAATTTACGTTCACAAAAGATTTTCTCTTAGTGAATTCAACCTCAATTTATAAAGCTATATTTGGTTGACTGCTGTTGAATAATTTTAGAGCAGTAGTCTCTACCACATTGATGTCAAATTTCATAGAGATGGATAAATTATCATGGTTAGGGGTGACCTGGAGCAGTCTCAGGCCTGCTACTTGCGGGCTATAAGCAACATAGAGCTTGATTCTTTAGACATCTAAAATGTGAGGGAGGGTGGGCTCATGACCAACAAGGGTACTTGCAAGGTTCTGACGATCGAAGGAGAACCATGTAGAAGTTTTTTGATAATCGAAGGAGAACCATGCAGGTCATAGAGAGTTGTTGATCTAATCCCTCCAAGAAAATCAAGTCCTTTTTGCAGAGTGATGATTGATGTTGTATGCCACAAGGTTTATGTTGATCCATTGGCTCGACTCATGAAGTAGAAGATCAGAAGTTTGACCATGACGTTGGGGGGAACCATCCGAGAGGAAGTACGAAAGCTGGAGGAGGTGGGCATATTCAGGAATTACAATAACCCATGTGGGTCTCCAACATGGAAATGTTCCAGATAACTAACCAAAAATGGAGGATGTATGTGAACTTCACCAACTGTCGCTCCACTAGTCTAAAAGTCTCTTATCCTCTACCGAGAATTGATGCCTTCTTGGATTCAACGGTCAACTAGTCAATCTCAAAATTTCTTGATGCATTTTTCATGTACCATTAGATTAAGATGCACCCATATGACGTGGAGAAAACTACTCTTATTACATGTGATGTAGTTTTTTGTTATAATGTAATGCCCATTAGGCTTAAAAATGTCAGAGTGACTTACCATCGCCTCATGGATGTAATATTTGCTAATAAAAAAGGAAGGAACATTGAGGTGTATGTCGATGATGTACTGTTTAAGATTCAGTTAGTTGGACAACACATTAAGGATTTAATAGAAACCTTTCTAACAATTAAAAATTTTAGCACGAAACTAAGCTCATTAAAGTGCCCCTTTGGGGCAGGCAAATACCTAGGGTATTTGCTAGCCCCAAAAGGCATAAAGATCATCCCAGAAAAGATCCATGCACTCATCGATATGTCCTCCCCTAAGAGCACCAAGAAAATCTAGAAGCTAATTGGTTGGATCACATGTTTGAGCAGATTCATCTCCAAGCACGAGATAAGTGTGCCCCATTCTTTAAAGTACGCTGGAGAGCCAAATGCTTCAAATGCACACCAAAATGCAAAGACGGATTTAAGAACCACAAGAAGTTCCTCACCACTCCTCCCCTCCTTCAGAGCCGGAAACCGAAGGAAAGGCTTTATCTTTACCACAAGGTTGGCCCTGAAGAACTCGAAAACCAGCATCTTGTGTACTACACCAGCCATGTTCTCAAAGGCGCTGAACTTTGATATCCCATAATAGAGAAACGGATATTCGCCTTGGTCACTTTAGCACGGAGGCTCTGACCTTATTTTTAGTTGCACCTGATACAAGTTATCATATATCACCTACTAAAATATATTCTTACTAGACTAGAGCATTTCAACCGACTATTCAAATGGGACATGAAACTCAGCAAGTTTTATATCTCTCATATCACCCAGACAACAATAAAAACATGAGTTGTTGCAGATTTCCTTAAAAATTTCTCTGAACCAAGATGATAAAATGAGGATCTGGTGATCGACAGATTGACCAGGACCTGTTTACCGTTGGAGCATCTGACCAATCAAGCGTTGGACTTAGAGTTTTTCTGTCCAGCCCTGTAGGAGAAAACTTTTACCACTCAATCGAGGTAAATTTTCCATTGATTAACAACTAAGGGGAATATGAGGTTCTTATTACAAGACTTCACTTAGCTTCAGAGATGGGAGTCTGCCACATAATGATAAAAGCTGATTCACAACTCATAGTGAACTAGATCAATGAAGAATTTGAAACTAGGGACCAAACTATGTAAAGTATCTAGGGAAGGTGAAGACGGAGATTAGTCGCATTACTAGCTTCCGTTTCGAACATGTCCAACGGGAGGAAAATCAAGTCCCCGACCTTCTATCCTAGAGCCTCCATCTAGGAGAATGGCTACCTAAAAGACTCAATCAAACCTCAATAGAAGAACCACTAGTAATGGAGATACATCAAGAGAAGAAGAATAGCTATATGAGCTCATACATCCGGTACCTGAATACGGGGGAGGTCGACAATAAAGTCAACGATAAGAGGAGATTCAAATATAAGGTTGCTAAATTCTTACTAGTCTAAGGGAAACTCTTAAGGAAGTCAACAAAATCCGTATACCTAAAATGCATTGGGGAAGACGACGTTGAAGACATGCTCCGAGAAGTTCATGACAGGGAGTGCAGGAGCCATTCAAGGGGAAAGACACCAGCTAATTCAACATCAAGGTTACTTCTAATTGAGCTTGCTCAAAGAGGCCAAATAATATTTTTGAAGGTGCACACAATATTAGAAGTCGACCATTGCACCATCAACTATCCCATAAACTTAAAGTAAAGAAAACAGTATTTTTAGAAATGTTTAGTATAAAATATAAGGTTATGCTTTTACTATTTAAAGTAAAGAAAACTATATTTTTAGAAATATTAAGGATTTTAGATTTACACTTGAAAAGAAATAATTGATACTTTATGAAAAATCTTTTTCAATACACATTTGTTAAGTAATGAAATGTGGGATGTTTTTAACTTTAAGTAGAGGATGGTGGAGTTCAACATCATTAAATGTTATCCAGATATGATAATCCTCACATGACATGAAAAGAAAAAAGAAAGGATTAAAAATGATCCTGACATAAAAAGAAAAGCAAAAAAGGAAAATATGTAAGGAGAAGCTTGAGATGATGCCTAATCAAAATTGGCTCCTCTTGAATCATCTTAAGAAAAGAAACTTAATTACATTTCTAAATTTTTTCTTAAAGTATTAGAACCCTTATTAATAAAGTTCTCGTGAGATTCTTTTCTGTAATATTTTTAAGTATCGTGAGTATGACAAATTGCAGTTACTCTTGAAATGAATGGAAAATCAGAATTTTTAAACTTGACTGCTAGATATTCTTACTATTTAGTTTTAACCTGAGTTGTTAAAAATTTTTCTAATGTTTCGCTATTGTATTTATAAGACAAAAACTATAGAAATCTTTAGGTTAAACTCTCTCCCACTTGTTATAATTTTTTTATAAAAAGAGTTATTTGATGATAAGTAACCTTTAAGTTTGGGAGTATTGATACACCTAAAAAGTATCTATTTTTAGTGCATTTTTCATGAGTATTTTATGTACTTTTTTTATGATATTGCACTTTAAAATAATATATTTAACATATTTTTGGTTTCAGGTACATGAAATGGACATTTATAGAAAATGAGGGAAAATAGAACAAAATTGGGTCACTTTGTATGGCGCTATAATGTCACCCTTGGCACCATAGCGCCACCAAACAGGCAAATTTGGTACTATAACGCCGCATCCTTGTGTTATAACGTCAGTAACTACCCTTCTACAAGATACATTGAATTTGAAGAATTTTTGAAGAGGTGTTTGAAGCAACCCATTGTTATTTTCAGAGATTTATTAAATGGGAACATTTTTTGCCGAAAAAGAGGACTTTAGAAGACTTTTGAAGAATTTTGGAGACTTTATGGTAGACTTTTAAAGAGTTTTTAGTGTGTGTGAGTAATTATTGTGTAAGAGTTTGAAGATTGCTGGAAGGAAACTCTAGAAATTTGCTTGGGGAGAAGACATAAGATATTTTGTTTTGTATTTTTGTTTAAGTTTTTGTTGTAAGACTTTAATATCATTTGTTATTGTTTTATCTCTAAGAATTCTGAGTAATTCCCTTTCTTTCTCCTTACATATGAGAATTAATCTTGTAGGATGAGTGTGATTTAAATAATTCTTTTTATTCTAAAAATTTTAATGGTATTTTCACTGGTTCTTCATTAACTTTGCAAATTGGTCAGTTGTGAGGTTAAAATTCATTAAGAAACATAATGACCTGGGGGGCTACGATTTCACCCAACTAGTGAATACCACACTTCAACTTGGGTAGAGCCATTGCGATCACTTGAGGGGAGTGCAAATAGGTATAGAGATAAGTTTTGATGGGCGTAGAATTGATGTTTCTAGGGTGACGGACTAGATTCTTTTTATTAATTTAGTTTTGGGTTTTGATCGTCAGGGTTCCTAGTAGGTGCTATAGAGAGGGCATAGTGAGTAATCTGGAGATGAGAGACCATAATCTACTCATCACTACTACACAAGCTGGTGAAAAACTCTAAATTAGCCAATGTTCTTTGCTAGCACCGAGAGGGGGTAAAGGATATGAATGTACCTATTTGTCACAATACCACATTTTGTACTTTTAATCATTCAAATCCTACACTAATTAACATCTCTATTGTAGGGGAAAGATCTTTTCAAAATATTCAAACTCATTTTTATATTCAATTAGTTTTTTGATCTTTAGTAAACTTTTAAACCTAGTTGTTATTTCTTGCTTAAGTTTAGTTTTTACTATTGCAAAAATATCGACTTTGTTCTCCTATTATATTTATTTGTAATTTATATATAATTTGGAAGTTAATATTGAGAGTTACGATTTTCCTCATGGGATCGATACTGGGTTTTTAAAGAAGAACCTATATTACTTGAAACGATACGTATACTTGCGTAGTACCTCTAGTGTGAAACCTTATCATATAATTTCTAAATCAATACATTGCTTCACACTAGCTGTCAAACATAAATTGAAACAAGTTTTTGGTAATTTTAAGAATTTTAAATATTCACGTAATTGCGGGTCGTGTCACTCAACACCTTGCTCCAGTGGGCTCAGTTTCGCCATATTGCTTCTCCCACTGCAACTTGTCCAGTATTCATTCCCTTGATTGTAACTTGGTTCACAACTGTTGTGTCATCCTCAAGAAAAACATCGATATCTATCTAAATAGAATCGACAGTCCGTACCTCAGTTACTAGAAAGAGAAATGCAAAAATCTATTCAATTTACATACCAAGGATTTATCGCCATTCTGATGTGTTATAAGAGAAAATGTTCTCACCAGATTTTTTGGTACTCCACTTTTAGAAGAGAAACCACTCTTAGTGGGTTGAAGCCAGTCTCGACCCCAGCCACCGCCTCCTCAGAAGTCTTTTAGGGAACCGCGACTTCTGCAGCCACCTGGACTGGCAATCTTTCTCCCGCAGCAGGAACACTTACCCATGGCGAATGTCCCATAAGATGGTCATCAGGACGACCTCAAACCTATTTTGTTGACCACTATTGAGGAGAGCTCGCAAGAAAATTGGATGAACCGGATCAGCTCTCGCGATCACCAGATCCGGGCTTAAGCACAGTTCCCTTCCTACTCACCCCTTCCAAAGATACCTCATTCGCTAGTTTGCGCTTCATTTCTAACTTACGAGCCTGCGCCCACATATCACTCATTGCTTTTACGAAAACACACTTATCAAATGGCAACGCTCCTTCTCCATACATCGCAAAAAACACGTAATGAGAAGGACCAAGAAAAAGGAGCCAGGAGAGGCTGAGACGGTGCAAACCTCCCTTGCTCCAAAGACTATTTTTTTATATGAGCACGGAAATCCAGGGAATTTCATTATTGCGCAATAATATCATTTAGTTATTTTATACATGTTGAAAAATTCTTTTATGAATAACTTCTAATGAGCAACAGAATCGAGAAACTAAATATGTACACATAAAAATATGTCAACACAAATCTCAAAGTAGATGAGCGTCTCAGGAAGAAGGTACGGACGATCGAACATAACCTTTGACGATCGTTTTAGATGATTATCGACTAAGGAAGCGCCTTACTCGAATGATCAACAAATGGCGCCAGGAGAAACTCCCCTAGGCGGTAATCAGCCTTCAGGACGATTGACGGGAGCACGTTTTTGGACTATATATCGACCAAACCAAGACTTGTCAGGCGATCAGTAACCCTCATCGATCAAAGCGGCCCCTAGTGTTATTATATGTGAATAACTCTAAAATAACCAAAAAGCCCCTTGAAAAGTTAATAATGAGAAGGCTAATATGTACTTTTGTAATATCGGGACTTAGGCCTACAGATAGAGGTCCATATTATGAATAAGATATTATTATTTTTTGTTTTTCTACTACTGCTCTCTCTCTCTCTCCCTCCCTCTATCTCTTAACCACTTACCAATAAAGTATTTCATTCCTTGGTTGTGTTTCTCGCACTTTTTTTTGGATCCAACACTAACATCTATGTATTTACAAAACTTTTACATATACACCGCCTTATATATGCTTGAAAAGATGTATATCTATCTTTTTTGAAAGATATAAATATAAAAAATAAAGTTTAGGTGCTAGATATATAAATTTGAGTGGTATGTCAGTATGTGTGTGTGTGTGTATATATATATATATATATATATATATATATATATATATTTATATATGTGTAGATATGTATGTTTATATATACGAGACTCCATCAAGCAGTAACTCTTCAGTTTCTCATACGTTTACGCACGTTTTCAATCAAGAAAACTTCAATAGCACTTCAATAATATTAAGATGCATTTATATAATTTCTAATTCATATGGAATGAAAATTTAACACAAATGATTTATATTTCTACGCTTACGAAAGTTTTGTATAATAAATCAGATTATCTCTGAATAGTTTAAACTCCTGTATTATATTGCATTATCACAAATACCTCAATTTAAAGGCTATAAATCATAATAATCAATATTAATTTATTATAATTATATGTTGCCGAATTTGATCCTCTAGTGCTTAAACTCAATTTCTTTTGGTGGAAAAAAATACTATGTTCTGTTTATGATGATGTGGATTGCATCACACAGTGACATGTGGTCCTCATGTCCGTCGTCCGAGCATTATATCTTCTCCATTGAATGGCTCTAAATTTTAGTGGCAATTGGTCTCTCTTCCAAGCACAATTTATCAAATAAGAGAAATGATGATTACAACTTGAAATGTTATGCTTACTTTATCCTCCCATTCATAAACCATCAAACATAACATTCTTCTTGATATTTTGTTTTTTTATGTTATTTCTTGAAAATGAAAGTCACAACCTAAGAGCTAATATGTACGACGACCTATAATATAACTACAACAGAGCTTACACATCACAAAGTTGAACCCAAAATTTTTTGAGATTTAGGGTCCGTTTGGGACGGTGGTGCGGAGCGGTGCTACACCGTACTAAACTTTTGTTTGTTTGGGTAAATTACGATTTGACATATTTTTCAAAAAGCTGTTGCTGAAATCTGTGTTTTTCCACTAATCTTAACTTGGCGCGGAAGCAACTTCCTAGCTGCAGTCAAACTTTTTTTTTAAAATAAAAGAAATGTAATTGCCACTGCAGCTTTTTGAACATCAAATTATTTTTCATCAACTGCTTTTTAATAAGCTGCAACTACCCCAAACAGACGCTTAGCTTAACAAAAAAAATGTGTGAGGGATTTCAATTTATATAAAGTTTGACATTTGGACAAAGTGCCACTTTATTTAGTTGAAAAACAATATAGCCATCTCTTGCAAAGGTGAGAGCTCTTTCGAGATAGGTGAACCCGAAAGTCAATATGCATGATTTGAAACTTTGACCTTATGATAGGAAACTATACCCTCTATTATCATTCCGCATAAAAGTGAACGTTTTTTTTTTTTGTATATGACAGTGCACGCAAAGATGAGCGCTTTATGCAGAGAATAAAGTCAGATATTATTAATTCCAGTT
Source organism: Papilionanthe hookeriana x Papilionanthe teres (assembly GCA_022702705.1). Classification (NCBI taxonomy): domain Eukaryota; kingdom Viridiplantae; phylum Streptophyta; class Magnoliopsida; order Asparagales; family Orchidaceae; genus Papilionanthe; species Papilionanthe hookeriana x Papilionanthe teres. The sequence goes on from CM040438.1 coordinate 27,268,896, forward strand.
ATTCCTTTCACCTCATACCTCTTTATTGTGCAAATCCAAATAGTTATAGCCAATAGATTATCCTCTTCTTAGAATAGAAAATAGCAACACTTGTTTCATCTTGGAGAAACCTTATAAATCTTCTTAGAAACCTTATAACTCCTCCCTTTACTTCTTTTATATATTCATTTTTCTTATTTTGAGATGCATGAAATCATTTTGAGCTATTTGAGGGTCATGCATGTAAATATGAAAATTTAGGCATGATATATGTAATAACATAAAGTTATGTTTAATTTTTTTTAAAAAGAAAAATTTTAATGGAACAAAACCAAACTTTTCAACAAAAAATATTTATAGAAGGAAACAACTTAGCAATGTCTTTTTAGAAAGATTGTAAAAAATCAATGCAACAAAATAATATTATTTTCCATTCCACCAATTGCCCTTAAGACATTTAATTATTAAACACATAAGAGCCTCTCCCTCTTCCTAATCCCTAAAACACACATTTGCTAAGTCATCATTTAGTTACTAGAAGTTTATTTATTTATTTTAAGAAATAGTCAAAAGTTATTAAGGGGCCATACTACATCACTTTTATTTTCTATTTTCTATTATTTATTTTTATTTTATTTTACTTATGTTTTAATCTAAAATAAAATATATTTGGTATGATATGACTGATTTTTAAAATTAACATTAAAAATACTTAAATGTCAATTAAGTGTTTTTTTAAATATTAATTTATTTTAAAAACAAAAAATAAAATATGTAAAAAACAAAATAAAAAATTAAACATGCTTAAAAATAAAATAAAATAAATTCCAAAGAAGCCCTAAATTAAACATATAATTAAAATTTAATTATATTTTTAAATTTGTAATTATTGAAACTTAGATGTTAGATTTAAAATAAATAGGAATTAGATAATATGTATGTAAATGCCCTTTAAATTTATTCATGATGATCCTTAAAATTATTATAGTTATTTTAGACACCTAATATAAGACTTAATTAACTGTTTAAGACCTCTTTTGAAATATTTTACTTATTTTAAAATAAGTCATATTAAAGAAAAAAATTAGGAAAATAACACATATGGATAGATATTAATATATAAAACTATTTTTTTCATTTATATGATTCAGTCTCACACAGGCAGCTCTGATCCGCCTTCATCTTTCCACCTTAAAGCCAAAAATAAAGTCAAAATAGAACTCCTTTGAACAAATTTAAAAATTACACGTTAAATTTAAAATAAAGTATCAAAATGGAATTTTGATACAAAATTTTAAATCTTTTTAGATCTGTTACTCTCTCTTTCTATAAAATGTTTCCATGAGGCGGGAAGGGATGAAGACGAGGGAAGGAGATAAAGAGAGATGAAACAGGAAGAGGAGTTCACTTTCTCTCACTACATGGCCTCACGTGCGGAGTTCGACGCCTCTGCTATGGTGTCAGCGCTCGCTCACGTGATCGGAGGTGGCGGCGATGAGGCCGGCGAGCTCGCCGCCGGGGGAGCCGGAAACTCCGCAGCGGCTCTGCCTTCTGAAGCTCAAGGTAGAGAGAGAAACATTTTATTTCTTTTTTTTTTAATTAAGTTCGCATATTATATTTCTAATAAAATCAGATATGAAGATCAAAGTTTATAGGATTTTAGATCATGAAACTAAAAATAATGTTTTGATTTGATTTTGCCCATTTAATTTATTTAATTTCGTTAGTTGAGGTTTATTATGTAAAATGAGTAATTGCATTCATTTTTTTGTGGGGTTTGATATGTAAATGATATAGCATATGCTTTCGTGCTTCGTCGTTGAGTCATATGTATAGGGTGTGAGCTTAACTGGGTTGACTTTAGGGTATATTTGGGGAAAGAATTTTACATTAGGAGTTCTAATGCAAAATTGCATTATGACTCTAATCATTGTCTGTCATGTGTACAACATGACCTCCTTTGTAAAAAAATTAAATAATTTAATACACAATGGGGCTAGACTGTACACGTGACATACAATGATTGAAAGCTTGATACAGTTTTGCATCTGCATCAAGGCTTCTGATGTAATATTTTTTTTCTATTTGGGACAGTTTTTTTTTTACTATTTTGCTTTTCAAACAGCCACCACAAATATATTTGGGATCTTTCTTTTGCTTTCAACAGTTTTATGTGATAGAAAGATGATTTTTTTCGGCTTAACCTATTAAAATATGAAATTTGATCGTACACGTGACATACTGATGATTGAAAGCTGATACTGATTTTGCATCTGCATCGAAGCTTCGATGTAATATTTTTTTCTATTTGGGACAGTTTTTTTTACTTATTTTGCTTTTCAAACAGCCACCACAAATATATTTGGGATCTTTCTTTTGCTTTCAACAGTTTTATGTGATAGAAAGATGATTTTTTTCGGCTTAACCTATTAAAATATGGTGGCTGCCAGAAAGCTGCGGTCAAATTTTTTTAAATTAAAATAAATATATAATAGTCACTACAGTTTTTTGAACTTCAACTTTTTCTACACAACTTCATAATCATTTTTTTAAATAACTACAGCTGCCCCAAATAAACCCTCAGTTAAGATTTTTGCTTCTATTGTGATAATTGCTCATAAGTAGAGGCCTTTACATATGTACCACCCAATTTAATTATACATCTAGCGGCTTAAATTTAACATTTAATTGGATAATATTTAAATTTTTAATCACAAGCATCACTATTGAAAACATTTTAGAAGTTGACACCAAAGTATGATAAATATATATCTTAAATTTTAGAAAATCTTATATACATACCATACAACTCTTATATATTTACATATCAAACACTTAAAGTTTGGTATTTACTTTTATATAACAGATATAAATCTATACATGAGAAGATGTATTTCACTTTTAGAAAGTTCACAATAATGATACTTTTGATATGATTTTAAGAATTTGAGTGCCATGTATGTAAATATGAAAGTTAGTGTTAGATACATAAATATATAAGAATTGTGTAGTATATATGGATATTGGATTTTGCAAAATGCAAAAGCTGCAACTGAAAACTGAGTTTTCCCACCGGTCATATGTAGGTGTGCTGGTAGCTTTCTAGCTGCGGTTTAACTTTAAAAAAATCTGTAATTACCGAACATCATATTATTTTTCAACAACTTCACAATTAATTTTTAATAAACTGTAACTGCCCGAACTTAAGCTTTATTCATTTAATTTAAAATATTTCTTTTTAATATATATATATATATTTGCATTATATATTTGCATGCATAATCCAATATTATTCAACAACAGAAGGGAACGGGAAGGAGGAGAAGAAGAAGCATTACAGAGGAGTGAGGCAGCGGCCATGGGGAAAATGGGCCGCAGAAATCCGCGACCCAAATAAAGCAGCCAGAGTTTGGTTAGGCACGTTCGAGACCGCAGAAGCTGCAGCAATCGCTTATGACAACGCGGCTCTCAAGTTCAAAGGCAAGAGAGCAAAACTCAACTTTCCCGAAAGAGTTCAGAACAGCAATATGTTCACGAACGATGGAGGTATATTAATCTCACAGCAGAATCATCAAAGCGCTTTTTCTGCGTCTGATTTAGCGTTTTATGAATCTCAAGCTCCCACCATTTCTTTTGCCAGTCCTTCACAACAGTCTTTTGCCTCTGAGGTTATGCTTAACTTTGGAGATTCTGATTCTGGCTCTTACTCTCGGCCTAAGAGGGCCAAGGGAGAGTATAGCGGCAAAGATATTATATAAATAGGGATATTTACATACATGACACACACAATTTTTATGTATTTTAAGTGTCTAACATCGAAACTTTTATATTTACATGCACGACATTAACTCAAATCTTTATTATCATATCAAAAATATCATTTTTATTTACCTTTTAAAACTTAAATACATATCTTTAAATAATGCATGTAAGAATTTAAGTTCAAGTGTTGAGCACGTAAAAGCACGTAAGTTTAGCGGTATGTATGTAAATCTTCAAAAGAGAAGAAAAAAGAATCATGTTTGCATATTTCGTTACATTTTGTATCACGTGTTTTTGATTTCAGGTGTTACATGTTATGATGTTATGAAGTGATAACATGCGAGACATGACGTGATTAACACGAGTGATAAAAATATATCGAGATATTCCGACTTCATTTTTTTTTTTTTTGGTTTTGTAGAGAGGATTATAAGTTTTGATTCTTTGAGAATTTTTATCAAGGAATCAAATGGGTTATCATATGGCTATGTTTTCCCTTCCTTTTTTTGTGGGAAATTTGTAGCAGCTGAGGCTTTTATTACAGCAGTTTTGGTTGTGTGAGATGAGTCAGTCAATGAGTATTGTTTTTTGTTCTGATTTTTCTGAATTTTTTTATCAGAGGATCACATAGGTTGAGGAGAGAGAGAGAGAGAGAGAGAGAGAGAGAGAGAGAGAGAGAGAGAGAGAGAGAGAGAGAGAGAGAGAGAGAGAGAGTATTTTGTATTGAGGATAGCTGAAATACTTTTAAGTTTGTATTGAATTTTACATTTTTGAATTGGCTTATTTAAGTTTTGAAGGCAGGAGCTTTGCTTGTATTTTTGGGGTTTGAATGATGCATGCCTTTATGATTGATTATGTGAGGTGAAGAACAAATTTGTAATTTTCATTGGAATTTATGAAATTTTTAGGTTCTTAAAGAAGAACTTGAATATGTTGGAACCGAGCGAACTGGTTTCTGTTGGGCATGTTTGAGTAAGCTCAATTTGCTCGGCTGTGTCGATCAGATCGTATTGCGAGGAATCAGTTGGGAGTAAGTATATTAACAGCTTCATTGCGTCCGTTTGCATTCATTTTATTCTAATGATTTTATAAAGTTCAAAGCTTTTGATGTAAATATGTTTCTTCAATGTTGATAAATGGTAATTCGATGATGTCGGCAACTCCTAACATAAGAACATAAGTGACACTACCTAAAAGAGAGTTAACTAGTAAGTATATTTTTCATTCCATTCATGTTTAATTGGCTCTAATAAGAGGTATTTAAAGAGTATAAGTGATAGAATACTACAACAAGAGTATTAATACATTAATTAATTACATAATTAACTTAATACAAGATTTTAAGTAAGATAGAATCTTATTAGCTTTCAAGCCCTCTATGCTTCTTCTTCTTGTGAGTCTTTCAAACCAAATCCTCTTCTTGAGGAGAAAATAATTGCTATGCAAATTTTAATATTATTATTGTTAGCCTCATGAGCTCCAAATATCATTAGTGATTTAAAAATAAAAAATTTTATTTGTGTTAATTATTCAATGATATGCTCACAATCACAACAAGTTTGAAGAGGCCTTTTATAAGGCCTATATGTTATTTCATCTTTGAAGTCTTAGTTCAAAGTTTATTTTATTTGTAATACTCTATGTTATATATATATATATATATATATATATATATGCTTAGAAGCCTCTTCTAATTTTAGAATATGAATATTTTGTGATAATGGTATGATGACAAGATTAGGGTTTGTTCGGGACCGTTGTAGCTGTTTGAAGAAGCAACTATGAAACTCTTGTACAAGAAACTACTTTTCAAAAAGTTATGGTGGCTAATACAAATTTATTTTATTTTGAAGAAATCAGACCGCAACTTTCTGACAGTCACCTCAATTTAACAGCTCAAATTGAAAAAGAAGCTTTCTACCACATAAATTTCTGAAGAGCAACAAGAAAGCAGTTCACCAAATATAACTATGATGACAATCTGAAAAGCAAAAAATGCAGAAAGTTGTACCAATTAGACACTGAAGATGAACCAAAGCTTGGCCTCCATCTTAGAAAATATAATTCATTTTTTTTTAATTTTGTAAATCACTTGTTATTTTAAATTTGCGGATGAGCATATATTGTTGCAAATCATTTTGTGGAAGAGGATTATGATGCCATACCATAGTTTTGGTAGCTTTGATGGAAGTGTGTTTTTTCATTATTAAATGAAGATGAAATGGTTCACAAAGAATTTTTCATAAAGGAAGTTAAGAAATAGTTAAAATACACATTTTTATGCTTAGGTAGTGAATTTTAGGCGCTAGATATGTAAATACATGGAAATTAAGTGGTATATATGTAAACCTTTCAACTTAATTTACAAAATATAACCCTTGCTGCTAGGGTTGTAATGGAGCCGAGTCAAGTATCATTGTTCGAACTTGGCTTGGTAAAGTGATAAGTTGTTCATGTTCGGCTTGAGCTTGTGTCGAGCTTTCATATATTGTTCAAACTGAACTTGTTTAAAATTCTCAATGTTTTGACTTGATTTGTACTTGATTTGTTTATGACAAATGAAGGAGTATTTAAATGAGGTAATGGACGACCTATAAATTCCAACGAGCATCTAAATTTTCACACAAAAAAATTAATAAATAATTTTGTAACTTTGATCGCAGCTATTAACTTATTGATTATAAATTCTAAACCCTAAAGTATATTAAATCTCGTTTCTCCTATATTTGCCATAAATCACTCATTTAGTAGATGTTTAGTAGAAAAGATTGTGTAGCATTCAAACATGATTTAACCTAAATTCTACCAAACAATTAAAAATGACAAATTTAAACCTACATAAACTTAATAATCAAGTATTTATACACTTATATATCATATGATACAAGCTATCAACAGACAAGTTAATATTCTAATTAATTAAATTTCATTTAAATAATATATCATATATAGTACAAACCATCATCGAGCTTAATATTGAGTATTTAACAAGTTATTTATTTAACAAAAAATGTTTATGAACATGAAGGAACAAGTTTGATTTAGTTCATGTCTAGTTCATTTAATCTTCAAGTTTTAAAAAAAATATTTAAATTTATTTATTTATTAATTTAATCAAGCAGAGTTCAGTTGTTCGTCCAGTCATAGGTTCATTTAGAAGAAAACTTGGGGTCTGTTTGGGGCAGCTTGTGCGTTTCAGGATAAACAGTTTATCCTGAAATGCGGCCCGCAGGTCGACCGCGGCGGTCTGCGTTTAGTATAAAAAATTCAAACGTAATAGGTAGCATTTTCAATAATACGCGAATCAAATAGTTAAACAGTGTTTTCAAAAATGACAATGCACTTGATGAGTTTTTTGTAGGAGGAGTTCTGACTAAGGGTATATCCCTCCATTCAGACCTACTTACAGAACAGCGATCGAAAGCGGAAGGGTAGGGAGAGGGAATCGATCCCATAACAATGGAAGACAGCGAAGCTGCAAACGAGAAGTTGGGAGAGACGAAAGAGGTATCTGAGCTGCTTAGGGATCGTTTCCGCCTCTCCGTCATCGCCATTTCTGAGGCCGAGGGTACGTCGCCTAATTGAATCCTCTCTCTCCCTCTCCTACATAGTTCTCATCTACCATCTTCGAAACAGCTAAGAAACAGGGGCTGGAGATTGCGGAATCTGTAGTGGCGTGCATTTCCGACCTAGCCTTCAAGTTTACCCGTTAGTTTCAAAACCCTAAACCCTAATCAATCTTTCTGTTTCTCTTCTCCCTTATTTATGCTTATCTTCCCGTTCAGATTTCTTTCTATTAAAACCTGAATTGATGTTCCTTTGTCTGCTTTAAACTAGTTATAGCCATCTTCCCCAACATATTTACCACACATTGCAGTCGGAATTGGGCAACCTAGTTCATGAGTAACTGTTCTAAAACCGGTGATTTGGAAAATTGTTTTCTTAGAAAGTCGATTATTACTCTTTATATGTATGTTTAATGTGGCAATTTTGATTTTATGGTACTTGCAAAATTACACCAATGCAGTTGAGCAAGCTTTACATATTTTATTTTAACAAATTTAACATTTTTGAAGTTAATAGACATTTAGTTATCTGGTCATCTGCCTTCTATAGGTTCAATTTAAATGTAGAATTCCTTCCCCCCATATCCAAAACCCCAAAAATAGAACTAGAAAAGAGCACAACAAAGGAACCACAACCAATGCTACATATGCTCAAACAATATATGTATTAAACTAAAGTAAGATTTTACTTACATACCACTCAATTTTTATGTATTTACATATCTAACACATAAAACTTTAATTTATATATATATATATATATATATATATATATATATATATATATATATATATATCACCATATCTTTGCATAAAAATGTGTGTTTCACCTTTTAAAAGTTTAAAAATGGTATTTTTAATGTAATATGAAAGATTTGGGTGCTATAAATGTAAAAAAAAAGCAAAATTTTGGTGTTAGATATGTAAATACAAAGGAATTGGGTGGTATGCATGTGTTTAAAAATATTGTTCTCTTGACTGAAAGAATGTAGCATAACATTTACAATCAACATCAAGTCGGAATCCGAGGTTAATGCATGCTCTCAAATTTATGAAAAATCTCTCTAAAGATGTTCCTTGGCAATTTAGAATTTATGCTCTCTGCAATAAATAGAAATTGTAGTTTGTACATAAATCTTAAGGACTGACTCAGGTGACTTCAACCAGGTAAGAGTTTCAGGGAGGACGCCAAAGATATTTGCTTTAAAAAGCTTTATCATAATGATGAAGATCTATCAATAAGGGGCATTTACGTAGAGACCACACAATTGCTATTTATTTACATATCTAACACCTAAACATTGGTTTTTTTTTTTCATTTATACCATCAAAATCTTTCATATAACATAAAAAATACCACTGTTTTGACTTTTAAAAAGTGAAATCCACCTTTTTAATGCATAGGTAAAGTGTTATGTATGTTAAAATTAAGTTTAGATGTTAGATATGTAAATTCATAGGAATTAAGTGTTATGTATGTAAATCTTCATAACTCTGTCTCAGCTGAGAAATTCTTTGGGAAGCCAACTCCATTGCAAAGTTAAATGGTTTGGAATATCATCTTCCTACTCTTAACTAGGGAAATGTTGGCAGACTTATGAAGAAATCCTGTTAACTTGATGAGCCACATATATCTATCAAGCCCCTAGATGCAAACTACAGAGAGTAAAAATGCAATTTTCACTTAATAAATGGTGAGTTTAAAAACACATTTTCATATTATACAAGACGTGTCTTCAGCATGAAGGCAATAAATTTTATAATAACTTCAGTACTTGAAAAAATGTTCTTTAAGGGCTTGCCCAATTTATAATCCAGCGAACAATCAATATGGAAAGTCGAACGAGCAAGTGAGCTTTACTTAGAATTTTATGATTTAGACAATAAGATGGATGAAAATACTATTTTTATTTTGCTTCAAAAGTTCAATGTACTTTAATTCCTCAAAATCTACTAAACAAAGTAGCTATCTTTTGGGAAATTTACATACATACCAGACAATTCATATATATTTTCATATCTAACACTGTAAATTTTGCTATTTGCACTTATAACACCTTGTTCTCATAGATCTATGCATGAAAAGATGCACTTTACCTTTTTAAAAAATAGTGATTTTGATATTTTTGATGTGATGTTAAAGATTTTAGTAGAATGCATAAAGATTTTGGTAGAATGCATGTAAATATGAATGTTTAGGCGTTAAATATGTAAATACATAAGAATTGTGTGGTATGTATGTAAGTGTCCCATGATTAATATGCGTGTTTCTCTTTCATAAAAAGGAGCATGTTAATAAGATAGCGGAGAGGTTCATGTGCGTTGCTTCTACAAATAGAAAGCTAGATATTTGTTTTGTGATTGTGATATCTAAAAATGAAGCGGACATATTAGGTTGCCATTAGGAAATCTAACTTTTTATGCTATTTTTTTAAGGCCATATGGGATTATTGTCACTTTCTCCTCAGTATAGTGCTTTGAAATCTAAAGGATTTTCTGGCATCCAAATTTTTAGCTTAATTCCGAGCTGTTAGTCTACATCATTGCCATTCAGTATCGATTTATGACTTTTTGTTCGCTTTCTATCTGTCTATTTCGCTTGTATTGTGATGTGTGTGCGCATGCGCTGATAGACTCACTCGAGTCTTTCTTTGTGGGTACGAGAGATAAAAAATGGGTATTTTAAAATTACAATTCAATCACACTATCATATTTTTATGTGTTTATATTTAAAAAACTACAACCAGACGACTCTAAATGGTGATAATTTTTGTTGATGAGTGATGTGAAATGATATTGTAATGCTTTGTCATTATGTAAGTAACATTTTATGTTCCCTTACTGGGACATCATGATTTTTGTACCATCATGCTTTAGCTATATCATTTTGATATGTTGATTTTTTTTTTATCTTTATAAGATTAACCCTTAAAGAATTACATGTTCATAACAATTATGTTTTTTTTTCTTTTTTTGCCGAAGCAGAACTATTAGCTAATGATGTGGGACTTTTTGCACAACATGCTGGTCGAAAATCCATTAACATGGAGGATGTCATCTTATCTGGTGAGTTACAATCATAGTTCGTAAGGGGCATTTACGTACATACAACCCAATTCCTATGTATTTATATATCTTACACCTAGATTCTACTTGTTGTATTCATAAAACCAATATCTTGCATATTATATAAAAAATACAAAATTGAAATACTACTTCTCATGCATAGTTAAGGTGTTATGTATGTAGAAATTGAAGTTTAGGTGTTAGATATGTTAACACATGGGAATTGAGTGGTATCTATGCAAAGTTTGCAAAAATACCATCATTTTAACTTGTCAAATGTGAATACAACTTCTCATGCATATATAAGACGTTGTATATGTAAAAATTGAAGCTTACGTGTTCGATATGTCAACGCATAGGAATTGAGTGGTATGTATGCAAATATCCCAAAACATTAATGTCATATTGTGAAATTTTTCAAGGGTTTTAAATCATTTTATATGATTTTTTTTTTTTTGTTTCAGCACATAGGAATGAACACTTGCTTGGTTTGTTGAGGTCATTCTCTCATGATCTGAAAGGCAAAGAGCCGAAGATTGGCAAGACGAGGAAGAGGCCTTTAAAGGAGGACACAACAGCCTTAAGTTAATCGTGTCCCACTCATGTTTTTATTGATAACATAGCACTATTTTATTATCTCCGCATTTTTCATTTTCTTGTTAATGTGGTCATTACTTGTATAATTCAAATGCCCTCGGATCCCCTTCTCAATGTCCTTAATCAGAATGAATCAAGAAATCCCTTTCAAGTTATTTTTTTTCCTTGAAAGGTAAATCAAGGTATTTCCGGCCGAGCCAGCTACTAGGAATCAACTAACTCAGAAGGCGAAAGAATCAGAACTCAAACATTAATCTAGTGATCGACCCAAAAGATGGACAAAAAGGCTGGACAAAGAGTAGCTCTACGGGGAAAAAATGACCAGAGACCTGCTGATACTAAGGGCTCGTTCAACTCTGCAATTGCAATTGCACTGCTCTAGAAACGATTGTGGGAAGTTGATTGTCTGTTTGGTTGCAGTTGTGGAAAACAATATGCAAGCGACTTTTTCGTAAAAATGACCGGTCTGCCCCTATTTATTAAAACTGTTCGAAATTTTCGATTTATTTATATGATATACAGGTTTTGCAAATACAAGTTTTTTTTTTTTTTTTTAAATTTTATGTTTTAAATATTGAAAGTAATAAATAAAAATTTTATTTTTAAAAGTTTAACGCCAAAATTTTGATTTTTTATTTTAACACTCAATCATATTTCATCTCTATATATTTAAATATATATTTAAAGCTAAAAACGATCATATATTAAAAGTTATTTCATATCTATATATTTATATTTTTAAATTAGTAAAAGATGTGTTTAAAAATATTTATCGATTTATATGTACATATTTTAATATATCTATGTCATTTAAAAGTATTAAAATTTTGAGTTTAAAATAATGTAATTGTAAATGATTTGAAACAAAAAACATAAAGATAACGATTGCATATCCCAAAAAGTCATAAAATCATGCAGATGTACATCGTGTCCTCTCAAGCACGTGCTAGCAACAGTACAGTGAAAAATAACTGTAGGAAAATTACAGCAACAAATAACACAATAATAATGTTCACTTTAGTTTTCAGTTCTTGTAACTCCCGTGTCACACAATCTCCTGGTGAAGCCGTCCACTCTCTAGCATCGGGCTCTTGAGAATCCGTAGATCTGTCCGCCCATCTGAAGAAACCAGTATTCTCGTGAAATGTTTCGAGGGCAGCAATAAAACTTTCGGCGAAAGTTGTGCGGTTGTCGTGATGTTAAAAGCGATGTTTGGAGGCCACAGTGACATAAAATTCGGTGAGAGGTAACCGACATGGTGGAACTCATTTCTTCCTGAAATGCAAGCGAATATATAAATTAAGTACTTTGAGTGCCAACTGCGCAATTTCTAAACAAAAAACTAAACTAAACATCAAACATCACCAACATAATCATCAAACCACAAAATTTAAAAGAAATTCATTACTTTTACATACCACAAAATTTAATAAAACTCCGATACAAGTCAAAATAGAATTGATCCAAAAATCTAGCTAAGGAGATACAATTCTATGTCATATTAACCAACACATTTGTTATTTCTTCTCGAAGTGATGCCATCTCTTCAGCACTTTCGCCGTCTTTGGTGCAAATTTTAGGTTGTTCGCTATCATCAGTTACAGAACCTTCTTGGTTTTCTACTGGTTGTGCAGCTACTTCTTCATTTACTTCTGCACTGCAGAAATCAACATCGAATCTCGATGGATGACGCCTAATGTAATTATGCAGCGTCATTGTTGCTATAACGATCTGCACCTGTTTAGAAAACGGATACGAGGCATGTCCCCCAGTATAACTCATTTTTTCTTCCAAACACCAAATGTCCTCTCGATCACGCCTCTTAAGGAAGAATGTCATTTGTTGAAGACCTCCTTCCGGGTTCGTGTCACATTACTTGCTCTTTCAAAGTCCGGTATATGATACCTTGTATCCGGGAATGGTTTCATATAACCTCTTTGCATCGGATAACCGGCATCCACCAGATAATATTTTCCTGTTTAAAATTTGTAAGTAATTTTTTATGTATGAAGATCACATAATTGAATTTTGTTAGCATACACATACCGTTTGGTGGATGCGGAAAACAGTAGCGTTCATTTCTAGTTGCACTTTTAAATATTCTGCTGTCATGTGCACTACCCTCCCAACCAGACATGTCAAATGTAAAACACATGTTAAAATCGCATACCGCCATGACGTTTTGTGTTGGTATTCCACTTCGGCCGATAAATGCAACTTTCTCATTGTTCGAAACACGTGCATCGACATGTGTTCCATCAATTGCTCCGATACAATCCTAACAATGTTTAGGCACATTATTTGTATGTTGATTCAAAAAATGAACAATGAATTATAAATGAAATACCTTAAAGAACGGCATGTACCGAGGATCGTTAAGAATCTCTCGTGGTATTTGTGCAAATGTTGGATCAAGTGGCTTGATAACATCTCTACCTAGGCTAAGCAGAGCATTCAAACCTACTGTGAAGTACCTACTAATTGTTTCTGAAGAATATTGAAATCGTTCCATCGCTGAACGCATCGACTCGTTCTGTGAAAGTATGTAAATAGTAAGTGCTAATACCTCCCGATTTGTTGTCCTCGTAGACCCATGCAGTCCATGATAGTTAACAAGCTCCGCTAAAAGATCTTTAAATACCTCCTGACTCATTTTAAATATGTTGTGGAATCTGGTTGGATGTCCTTCTAACATCTCCACAACCCATTTTTTCCCAATTTGTGCTGATGTGTAACATCGAGGACGGTCAATGTAGGTGTTGTAGTAGTCGATTGCCAAGTTTATTGCTGTGTTTCTCCTCCTACGACGACATTCCTCAGGATCCATACTAGATTTTACTCTGAATTTAAAAAGAAAACCAAATCAATAAGCAATTCATATGCATAATTTATCCCAAGTTACATGCATAATGTAAACACTTATCAGAACAATATGAAAGGAACAACGAAAGAAAACTACGTTAACAAAATAAATCGTTCAAAGAAACAACCAGACAATCATAAGTTTAGAACAAATGCATAGTTGTCCAAATGTGCTATTTAAACTACTATTTGAACCCAAGTCACATGTTCCTCCTGTAATAAAAATGTCGTAGGTACTTCACCCTACGTTTCTTAGATATTGCCATGAAGAAGTCCTTGTGTACCGAATCCTGTAGCAGCTCAACTGCGAAATAATACAGGTCATCATCAGCTGCAATGTCTGAATCCTCCTCCAAAATTGAAACCACATCATTCACCGAGGATTTCTGCACTTTATGCGGTGCATCATTTGAAGATTCGACCAAGTAGGAGAGTTGAGCCCTGTATGATGCAGCTCCACTCTTCTTCCTACCTTCGAAGCGAGGACGCTTTGATCGATTCGTTGACTGCATCTCAGTCTGTCCAAGGCTAGGTAGTACTGGAGAATCATCGGATAGGCTAACAGCCACAGTCTCCTGGGTCTTAGCAAATCCGACCTCGCTGGGTGCACATGCATACTTGCCAGTGGCGACGATACCATTGAACATCAAATCCATCCTTTCCTCGAGATCAGGTTCAATTCTAGTCAGTTTAAACTTCTCTGCAGTGGGAACAACTTGAGACAAAAGTGGATCTATTAAAATTAAGCAAGATTTGTAATAACTTTTGAAATTATAGAAAAAACATCTATATACTTGCCGCAAGTCGTTGTGTCCACCACTCTTCAGATGCATCTATGGTGCGCGTAGTTGGATTCCAACCGAGACCTGTACACCCATTTTTCAAATCTTTCCACGTCTTCCAATCTTTTTTCAGCTGATCTCATTTATTTTTAAGTTGCGACCTATCATACGTCCTTCCAGTTGCTTCTTTAAAAGTCTTAACAACATTTCCCAACCTTCTTTACTGAGATATGTGGACGGTCTATTTCCCAACTCTATCTCTTTTATACATAGATCACAAAAGAGATATTTTATGTCCTTTTCCCATGTTGCAGGTTGAGCAATTTCCTTCCCCTTACTGGTCATGTTATAGTAAGCTAGAGCACATATAAAAATGAAATATATTGAAATTTATAACTGGGCTAACATTTGAAACAACGTGAAAACGAAATACATTCAATTTTAAACTTTAATCACATCCAAGCTAAACATAAAATTAAAAACAAAATTTGCAAAAAAAAATATAAAAGAACACGTATTATTTTACGTGGTTCGGTCAATATGACCTACATCTACGGGAAAGAAGAATGAAAATTTTATTAGAGGATGAAAGAGGTAGGTACAAGGCTTTCATTCATACATGACTTCACCTCCAACATAGGACTTCACATATAGAACACCACTATAAGGGCCAAACCGAGACAGCTTCACCCCAACAGAAGCAGCTCAAACATAGGACTTCACCTCCAACATAGGACTTTACATACAACTACAAACAGGCCCCAAATAGCTTAAACAAAGCACAAACCCGAGCCCAATAAAGACCCAAACCCGAGCCATTCAACGACTGCAAAGATGGAGGCTGCAGGAACAACAGGAACCAAAACCGAGCCCCAACATATCTTAAATTATAATTAGTAATATCTACCATACTATCACCTATTCTCATTTAGATAGAAAACCCAAATGCCAGATAGGGGAACAGCTGCAGGTGCAGCAAAATAGAAAAAGAAACCCCTCCAAATTCAAATGCCACAGAGAGCAACCAACAGGAACAACAAAACGTCAAACCAAGCCTCCAAGTGAAGCTAAAAACAAATCTTTTGAAGCTCGATATAAATTTAAACGAATAAAGCATAACCTCAACATGAAACCAAAGCTCGAGCTTCCATAAAAGCCAATACCCAAACTCCTTTAAAACAAGCCTTCCAATGGCACCATAAAGCCAAATCAAATCAAGCATGAAACTAAAACAAATACTTCCATGTTTTTAACATATCAAAATACAAAGCCCCCATGCATCTTAAACAAAGAAAAGAGCATATTTAAGCCTTCTTCCAACTTAACCCTTCTAAGCATGAAATAATCTTTCAACAAATAATTAAAGAGGAGAGCGCTTTATGAAGGGCCAAACCAAGCGATCAAAATAAGTTACAATGTCTTCCAAACCAATTAGGATCTTTACAACATGCATCTTATCAAGACAAAGCTATAAGGAGCAAGAAATGAGCTCCACATGCATGTTAAAAAGCTAAGTAAATCCTTCCATAACTCATGCCAAGCCAAAGTAAGCAAGGAGCTTTATCCTAACATGCTTGCAAGAGGAGCCAACTTTGCCTCAAGATCATGCTTCCAATATATCAAAAATAAAAGACAAGTACATGCTTTAAGTAAGAACACACATAGAATCCTTTTCCCCACCACCTCTAGCATTTATATTTTTTTGAAACAAATGAAGCTTAAAGCATGGAAACCAAATGAGCCTTCTAATATCTCATATTAGATAAGAATAAATGTAAAACCATGTGATACATATCCCAACATGCTTATCAAGAGGAACTAGCATGAACTTAAAGCCATATTTCCAACTGCCCCCAAACATTTCTGAATGTCATATCAGCCCAACAGCATGCCAAATGAGTTAATTTAATTATAATAATCAATGCAAAGCATGCCATAAAACTCTATTTTTTCATTACTGCATAGAAATGAGAGTGGAAGATAACTCAAAAAACCATTCTAGCCCTTTCACATTCAGCTAATTTGAACCGATCAAGCCTTAAGAAGATACCAGAAAACCACAAACAAGATTTGAATCCATAGTCAGTGTAAGAAGCATAAACTGGATGGAGAACCAGGAGATAGCTGGAACTTCATTCCAGAAAACCGCAAAGAACAGTAAAGGCAATAAACTCCCTAAAATCTAATGCCATCTCTCACAGATCCAAACGAATTCCATAAGCGTAAACATCCGAAACAAGGATAAGATGTCGAGAAAACGGGAGGGAGTAGAGAAGGAAGATGACGATAAAACACGTAAAATACCTCGGATTCGCAGCGGATCGGCAAAAATGGCTCTATTTTTACCTGAGATCAGCCGTTTCGAGTGGATAGGGAAGAAGAAAAGGCCACAAATACCAGAGATAATCAGCGGGCAGAAGAGAGACGGAAGGCAACCGCGCGGGGTAGAGATGAGAAAAACTTGCGAGAGGAAGCTGGGTCGTGGGTATATTGCCGCTGCCCGCGTCGTCTCCGCTTCGTCTCTGCTTCCACCGCGCCGCTGCAACCAAACGAAGGAAATCGGAGAAAAGCCCGAAACAAACGGGCTCTAAGAGTCGATCGACTCAGGTTTCACTCAGAAGAAAGACAGCCTGCAGGAAAGCAAAGCATCGGATAACTGTCATGCGCACAGGAGGAACTGAGTTTATTGATTAAAAAACAATAGGGATGTAATTGTCATTTCACAATATCTTCAGTCCCCTATATAAATATAGGGATGTTAAATGTAAAGGGGACCACATGAACTATAAAAAAAGTATCTAATTTTTTTCTCTATCTAGCGCTTTATTTAGGTATGATTCACGAACAAATCTTAGTTCAACGTCTCAAAAGTTGCGGGAAACGTGGATCATAACACAAATAGGGCTGTCAATTTGGCTCGTTGTTCGCGAGCAGCTCGTGTTCGGCTCGTTAAGCAGCTCGTGTTCGGCTCGTTCGTTAAGCCTAACGAGCCGAACATGAACAAATTTTTAAGCTCGAAATGTAAACGAGCCGAACACGAACAACTGTTTGTTCGCTCGTGTTCGGCTCGAATTGGCTCGAAAATAATAAATAAATAAATTAATAAATAATAAATATTCATAAAATTAAATATTATAAGTTATAATTAATTAATTTACAGATTTTCTTTAATATATTAATATTACTTATTAAATATTACTTATTAATATTACATAAGTTCTAAAAATATATTAATATTACTTATTAAATATTATATATTCCTAAATAATAATATAATATAACTTATATAATATAATATATCTAATATTAAACCCTAATATATCTATTCGGCCGCCTCCCCAACCCAATACCCATTCGACCGCCTCTCGAGTCTCGAAGCTTCTCGCCCTCGGTTTCGGTTTCGGTTGTCTTTCCCTTTCCTCTTCCTCTTCGTCTTCTACTATTCTTGGTTGCAACGGCTTAGGGTTTGTCATCCGTGTTCTTGTGCTAATATCTACTTCTATTATCCTCGGTATTCTTGGCTTGGACCGCTTGGTTGCTCGATATTCTTGCTTGGCTCATCGGTTGCTTGTTTGGCTACATAGGACTCCTCTCTGAGTATATTTTCTTTAATATTTCTTATCTATCCTCAGGTTCGCCTCTTATCTTAAATTTTCTTAAATTTGTTTTAGATTTATTTGGGTTTTCCGAATGAAACCTAGCTTTGTAGGGTTTTAGCGGTGAGATCTCACATATTGCTTTTATATATGTATTTTTTTATGAATGAGTTATGAGATCCGTTATAAGACAGTGTTATGAAATTTATTTCGGCTATTGTGCATTTGTGCGACGATTCATACGAGGTTTAGTCGTATGTGCTTGTGTTTATGACTCAGACCTTTAGATCATAATTTTTTTCTTTTTTTTATGGACGACTTTGTGAAAACTTAATAATACAATGTGGTTTTTCATTTTTTATGGATGGTTCTGTGAAGAATACCATGTGTTTTTCCTGAATGAGGTCATAATTTTTTTGGCTTTAAGTTGGCTTAACCTGTTTCAGAACAAAAGGGTACAAGTTTTGGCCAAAGAGGCTGATTTGAAGCATCATCATTGCAAAGCATGGCATGACTATCATATCATATACAAGTAGTCTAACTGAAACTAAATGGGAGCCTTTATCTTCTTTCTTGTTTAATTCTGTATAAATCTCATGAGGTGCGTAATGAGAGCCTTATCAAATGTGAATAGCCAGCCATGTGGATATTATATTTCTTAATATTTACTATATTTGCATATAAGAAAAGTAAAAGCTGTGAGATGGGAATTGGGTTGTATGTATGTAAATTCTCTTTTCTTAGAAGATTTACATACAATGGTTTGTAACTTGCATGACTACTTCTGTAAAGGGCATGCTAGATTTGATTCATAATAAAGAATTTTAGGATCTATTTCTTTAATTTTAGAATCTACTATATGTGTTTTGGTGAAGAGAAAAGGATGCTATATGTGTTAATGTAGTATAACATCAAGGTTGAATTTAATGATGACCTTGTAGTATAGCATCAAGGTTGTGTATGATTTTCATATTATTCCTTTAGTTTATGGAAGTAGGATTGATCCATTCATGAGTATTGCAATTATGGTAGTTGACGTTGAAGTCAATGCATACAAATAACATGGTGCAATGATAAGAAGTTTTCCTTGCCTAAAATGCTTTGTTAGACTGTTTCATCAACTATATTTCTCTCCCTCTCTCACTCCCTAAAGAGTTTTTCTTGCCTAAAATGCTTTGTCCAACAATTCGGATATGAAAGGGCATATGAGATTTTTGAAATAGGATTGGGGCAAAACTGTTAATGAAAGGGCAGATTTATTATCTTATCTCATAAAGAGAGTATGCACTTTCATTATGAAGCCTCTTTATTTATTATCATGGTTTCCTTTCGATCAAATCTCACACATCCAAGTTTCTTTATGAAAGAGCATATTTATTATCTTATAAGCATTCTGTATAATATCTTTTAATATCTATTTATTTTTAATAAAGGGATTCATACAGTATGTGTTGCGGTTCATACAAGAGTCCTCTTCATATCTTAAGTTTCCTTTCAGCTGATTGTTTAAAGTGATATTGAATATGTGTTTTTGATTTCATGTAGCGTACATATTATGTCTGAATTAAATCCTCCACAATCTCAATCATCCAGCAATAAGTTGCTAGACGTTCCTGAAGCTCATAATAGCAACGAAAATGTCATTCTTACTTTAGAAAGCAGTGGGCCAGAAATAGTGCATGTTGATGCTGTCCTTGATAATAAAAGTGAAGATGTTGATATGAAAAAGGGTAGGAAGAGGAAGTCAACAGTGTGGGATTATTTTATAGAGACAACATTACCGATTAAGGGGGTCCCAACTTCTTTATTGCAATGCATATGTTGTCGATCTAAATTTCAAAAATCTAAAACAGGAACTACTTCTCAACTTCTACGTCATGTTAGGGAGTGTGGACAAATAAAAGCAAAAAACAAGGAAACCAGTGATATTCTTGAAAAAAGGCAAAAATTGTTAAATTTTATGCCACTTGATGTTGATGTAGATGTTGATATCCCCATATTTCATGATCCAAAAAGCTACGATCAACATAAAGTGAGAGAGATAATTGCTAAAATGATTATCGTGCATGAGTATCCATTTAATATTGTTGAACATACCTGGTTTAACTTTCTTTTGAAATCATTGAATCCAAATTATGTGAAAGTTTCAAGGAATACAATCAAAACTGATTGTATGAAGATTTATGACATTGAGAAAGACAAACTGAAAAAACAATTTCTGGATATTCACAGATTTTCTTTGACATCTGATTGTTGGACTTCC